>JAHHUM010001038.1:0-129729 GCA_036173005.1 Crenichthys baileyi
GTGGAAACAGAGGCTGGGGACTGGGGGGTTGGACTTTTTCATCACCCAGTGAAGTACTAGGTGGTTAAAAAGCTCCGGGGGTGACGGGCTTCGGGGGTGGTGAGATCCGCCCTGAGTACCTAAAATATCGGGGAGTTGGGGGCTGTCATGGTTGACCCCTCTTAAAACATTGCGTGGCATAGGGGGACGGTCCTTGGGCTGGCAACTGGGGTGGTGGCCCCATTCATAAGAAGGGGGAGGGGTGTTTTCCAACTACGGGGGGATCCACCCCTCAGCCTCCCTGGTAGCCTACCCCCCATTTTGGGGGAGGAAGGGGCCCCAGCCATGCGACCTTGGCTTCAGGGGGCATGGGGTTTTTCCGCCCGGGCGGGGAAACCTGGACCATCTTAAACCCTTAAAAAGGGTACCCCAGGGTAAGGGGATTTGCCCAACCAGTCCACATGTGTTTTTGGGGCCTGGAGAAGCTTTCACTGTGTCCCTCATGATGCCCTGTGGGGGTGCCCCAGGAGTAGGGAATGGGGGCCCCTTTATTGGGGGGCCTCCGGTCCCCGAAACGGACAAGTTTGGCCCGCATTGTTTAAATCAGTTTCCCCCCCCGGTCTGTTGGATCCGCAGGGCTGCCCTTTCCCCAGTCCTGTTCATAACTTTTATGTACAGGTTTCTAAGCAGCCAAGGGCGGAGGGGGTCTGGTTTTGGGGGCCCCAGTGGATTTCGTTCTTTTTTTGCAGATGAATGGCCCGCTGGCCCCCTCTACCAAGACCTACAGCATGCGTGGGGGGGTTCTCAGCCGGTGTGAAGGGGCTGGGATGAGATCAGGCCCCCCAATCGGGGCCAGGGTTACCGACCGAAAAGGGTGGCTTGTCCTCTGTGGGTTGGAGGGGAGTTCCCTGCCCAAGGGGGGTCCCAAAATCTCGGGTCTTTTTCACGGATTTTCGTCCGAGCTTCTGCTGGTAAAAACTTAATGCTACCCTCTACCGATGCCAAATGGCCCCTGCTTTCGGGTTTTTAACCTTTTTTTCCCCCTAGACATGACGATGACTGATTTTTTTATTGTAATTATAGTCCTTTTTTCAGACCTAGCCTTGAAAAAGGGCTCGGGTTTTTATATTTTCTTCTTTTAGGTAAAAACAACTAAAGGAGCTACTCCTTAACTTTTATTTTTCCCTTCCCATAGAAAGTACTCCTAGACCGTGTTCTTTGTTCTTTTGTGTTTGCTCTTTCTCTCTAACCCCCAGGGGGGCGGGCAGATGGCCGCTCACACTGAGCCTGGTTTGCTAAGGGTTTCCCCCTTTTAAAAAGGGAATTTTTCCTTCCACTGTTACATGCTCTCAGTATGACGGATGCTGCAAAGTCAACGCCAGTGTCGTCCCCTCTACATGTTATCCGGGGAGGAGGAAATGCTGAAAGTCACTGATGATAAATCTGCGGGGGTTTCCTAGACAGAAAAATTTTTTTACCCAAATTTTAATAAATAACTAACTCTGACTGCACTGTTCAAGGGGGTTAGGACTAATTGGAATGTATGTACCTGACTTTTGTGAAGTGCCTTGAGAAAACATGTGTTGTGAATTGGCGCTATATAATAAACTAAATTGAATTGAGTGGGGGAAGAATGGAGCGGGAGATCGACAGATGGATCGGTGCGGCTCCCGCAGAAAGGGGGGGCACTGTGCCGGTCCTGTTGTGATGAAGAGAGAGCTGAGCCGAAAAGCGAAAGTCTCGATTTACCGGTCGGTCTATTTTCCTACCCTCACCTATGGCCATGAACTTTGGATCATGACTGAAAGAACGAGATCCCGGATACAAGCGGCTGAAATGAGCTTCCTCCGTAGGGGGGTGGAAAACCCCTTGGAGATGGGTGACGAGTCGGCCCCCGGGGGGAGGTTTTCGGAGTAACCCGCTGCTCCTCCACACGGGGGAAACCAGTTGAGGGGTGGGGGCATCTATACCGAATGCCTCCGGACGCCTTCCTCAGGCCCAGGACACGCTGGAAGGACTATGTCTCTGGGGGCCAGGAAAATCCTTGGGGCTCCCCCCCGAGGAACTGGGGGGAGGTGTCTGGGGAGAGAGACGTCTGGGTGTCTCTGCTGAGTCTGCTGCCCCGCGCCCCTTCCCGGGGAAAGTGGAAACGAAGTACGATTACAATTCAAAACACGTCGTCTTGCGCCCCACAAAGTAAATTCAGTGGAATCATACAGATTCCAAACTCCCCTACATACAATCAAATAGATCCTAGTTATCAAACAAAAATCAAATTCAGTTTTTTATCCAATTGGTTTAAAAAAGGTTTTCTATCTACGGAAACCCAGCAGATTGTATCAAGTCACTGACTCGTCGCTTTACTCCTACTGGATGAGCATGAAGCGACAGTGGACAGTTGCTTGCTTTGTTTTTTGCAGCAATCCCCTAGAGCATGGTTTTAGCGACACTGGAGAGGAAAATTCCTTGTAAAAAGAAACCTCCAGCAGAACCAGGCTTGTGTGAGCAGCCATCGCCAAAAAAATGTGGGTTTGTGAGAAAAGCAACTAAAAATGAACACAGAAGCACTGATCCAGGAGTACTTCTATGTGAAAGAATGAAACGTCTTTGGTGGCCTCATTTAGGAGAGAAAAAAAGCTAAGCAGATAAACTCTTGTGACATCCATCAAGTCAGATAACATGAGTATCTGTTTAAAATTTTGACTCTTTCCTTATGATGTTTTTTTTTATTATTAAGTTATGAAATAATAAAAAAATTGGGAAAAAGACCATCTCTAACCACTCCTAGTCCAATCCCATGCCCCACCTTTGCTATTTGGTGTGGTATGCATTAGAAAAATTTTGGTAAAACTGTTTTTAGTCTTTTCTCTTGGTGTGCATGGTGTGCTGTCATCTATGTTCCTCATATTAGTTATTAATGGCTGCTAACACCAGACATTGGCCAAGCTGCTGCTGCCAACAACTTAATGCTCACCTTATAAAGATGATACACTTGGCCCTGTCTTTCAGTGTTTAACCCTGTCTCTCCTAGACATAGCTACTGGCTGAGCTTCTACTGTGACTAACTGTGAGTGCTCTCTTTCATACTCCAGACTTGAAAACTGGCTCAGAATTCCTCTGCTTAGCTGTAATTCTCTCCTAGATGAAGCCACTAAAGGAGCTATAACCATTAATGTTTCACTTTTCTTTCCTATAGAAAGTACTACTGGATTAGTGATTCTGTGTTCTTTTGTGTTTCTGCTCAAACCCCCAGTCGGTTGTGGCACATGGCCGATTACACTAAGCCTAGTTCTGCTGGAGGTTTTTTTCTTGTTAAAAGGGAGTTTTCCTCTCCTCTGTCACTACATGCATGCTCAGTATGAGGGATTGCTGCAAAGTCAATGCACTATCCACTGTCTCTACATGCTCATCCAGGAGGAATGAATGCTGCAAGTCACTGACTCGATGCAGTCTGCTGGGCTTCCTTAGATAGGAAAACTCTTAACCAATTTGAATAATAAACTGAATCTGACTGCACTGTTTGATAGTTAGGATTAATTGGAATTAATTTTATTGAACAGCAAAACTCTGCACACACAGAGAACGAATTCACACAATTTCTTAAAATTCAAGAATTTATTAACAAAAATAAATTAACTCAAAGTCAAACATATTTTAATCAACAAACTCTTTGCTATGCTAAAATAACCGGACCAAACTACCAAACAAAATGAAAGAATAAGGAAGACCAATGGCCTATGTACAATATAAACAACAACTAAAAAACAAGGATTATCTTGAACAATCTGCAAAATGAAATTAAGTTAGTCTTGGAACTAACTTAGGCAATAATTGGTATACCTTCAAACAACCATTCACAATGCAAGATCAGATAAAACATTATTTTAATAAAATAGTATTTTAGGGAATGATTTGCTGAATAAATCCAACCTTCTGGATGACCAAATCTCAACGGTGTTTAATTGGCTGCCTTTATTTATTAAAATAATATTTAACGAAATATTTAGGAAATAGTAAAATAACATTTAACAAAATATTATTTTGAAAAAGAATCAAATCTTTCTGCATAAATGGATCTTAATGTTGTTTAATTAGTTATCAAGTTTAGTAAAATAACTATATTATAACTACGGTATATATAAATATTATTTCGTAGATTAAAACTAAACCTTTTTGGGAAAATGATCTTCAGCTTACTCATAGTAGGCAAGCAAATGTTCTTAGCCATTAGCAGTTGGGGCTAACAAAAGAAACTTGTAGCTTATTATCAAAATCAAAGACATACCTTTAAAATACCACTAATAAAAGGGTTGAAATGCATTAGCGTGGATGGCGCGTTATGGCCGATCTTCTGTGTTTAAAATCACCCTTTAAATAAAGTTTATCTTAACTTTAAAAACACAGAACACATAAACTAAGACCATGAGCAGCTAATCTGCTAGTACTAAGATAGCTGAGTTTTCAACATAAACGAAACCAAACATCATGAAACAAAAAATGTTTAGATTATTTCATTCTAAGCTACTCTTCTCTGCCCAAACACTACGTCTTACGTGAACCGTGCTAAGGAGAAGTTGTCTGGGGCAACGACAGCATTCACAGTGAACAAAGGGTTAACTTGCAGCTAACCTCCGTAGCTGTGGGGTGGGGCGGCTCACTCTGTCAGGCCAGCTGAACTGCACGTTACTGCTGTAGCGACAGTGATGTAGTCCCTTTGTCCTTCCTTCAGAATGGGGAAAAACTGCTCCACTCGGCATTGTAGAGACAGGGTCCCTGCTGGGAACTCTCTGAAACACAGTTTGCTTCTGTAGACCCTAAGAAAGAAAAGTTCACGAATGACTACCGGATACACAAACAGCAATTGATTCCTACTTAACTTGTGTATAGGAGCATAAGTGCATGTGATCATGTGATCGTATGACACGTTTGGATCCAGTTTGTAGAGTTATGTCTATTTGGCAGCAAAGAGACATTAGCGTGCTGTCTCTCTCCTTCCAGTTCCGCTGGGGACCTGTGTGGAAGAGGTCTGTTTGTTGGCACCCAGGGTTTTTATTCAAACAGTGACGTCAAGGGAAGTCCGATGTCACTCCTTTCTTGTTTCTGTTACTGGCTGTGCTGGAAGTAGGTTAATGCGATTTATTTTGAAAGTTCCAGAAAAGTTCTTACCGGCCTTTTATGTTGTAACCCATGGCTGGGGTCCCAACACAGAAAAAGTGGCTTATTTTACCTTTTGGAAATGTCAGTTTAAAAACAAAAACAACATTCTGGGGGGATCTCCCCTGCTTGGTGTTGGGCGGTCCTGGGCCGCTGGGGGAACCTCTGCCACACATGCCAAGCCAGTGTGGCAGGATGGTGATGAGATTCAGTTGGAGGGGCTCGGTGCTCCACATCTCACCCTGCACCTCTTTGAGTGACGACTGATATGGCAGCCCTGGGGTGATGTCTAGTGTATTTCGGCGTGGGGCTCCTGCAGCATTAAGAGCTGAGCCCACCTGTCTTTTGCTGCTCTTGGGGGAACTCTTCAACTGTTCTCCTCACTCTGTGCAAGTCCAGGTGACAAATGCAGTCACGGTCGCCAGCTCCACACAAGCACACTTATTTCTACAGATACGCTCACCCATCCACCTACCAAACTGAACCCATTGAAGAATGTGTTAGTTCATTGGCTCTGTCCAGACATCCATCGGTCTGACCGTCCTTCTGCCTGAAGCCTTCGATCTTCCTTATCCCTGACCACACATCTCTGATATTGTTTTGCTGGAGCTTGCTCTCCATCTTCTTCATATACACCTCCTTGCTGTATCTAATCTTGAATTTATGTCGCTTCTGTATACTCCACAATAAATCTGTTATGATTTGGGGTTGTTTTGTTTTTGGTTTCTGGGTTTTTCTTATATTTCTCTCTCAGTTTTTGAATCATGCTTCTGTTTATTATTTTTCTGGTCATGTTTTAGTTTTGTTCATGTTTTGTCAAGTTTGGTTTTGGTCATGCTTTAGTTTTTGTTTGTATCCAAGAGTCTCTGTTTTTGCTCCAGCCACGTTCTGTTCTGTCTGTTAATTATCTTTATCCGGTTCACCTGCTCCAAACTAATCTGTCTCCTAGCTCCACACTCTATATATACACACCTGTTCAGTTATTCGTTGCGGAAACATTTTCAAACCATGTCTTGATTTTCCAAATCATGCTCTTGTCTTGTAGTTCATGCCATGCCTGTCTTGCCTGCCCGTTTATTGTTTTGTTCCTGCCTCTTCTGAGAGTGAGTTTTTGTTTTTTATTAAATCGTTTTCGCACTTACCATCACGCTGCCTTCTTGTCTGCATTCTGGGGTTCCTCCGTTGCACAGGGCCTAACAAATTACCTGCCTTCCTCTCTGAAGGCTTTTTTTTTATTGTTAAGCAGGTCCTTCAGGTCACTGGTGATCGAGAGTTCAATTTAACTAAGACCAAGTCCAAGAACAAAACAAAGCCCCCAGAGACGAACTGCTGTAATTATAATAACGTAGCTGCTGCTACAAACTTTTAAAGAAAATCTGCCTTTGACAGTTATCCAGACTAACGGGTTGCAGTGGTGCTCATTACTTTTTCAGTTATTTGTACTGCCACAACTTTTAGGTTAACACAGACTTGTGTGTAAACACCCATAACTACATGCAACTCACCCTATAAATCTGACAAGCAGGTAACAGGTTCAACAGAACCAAATTACTCAGAAGAACACATACATTGAGTTAAATGTTAGCTGACTGCAGGCAAAGTGAGTGAAAGCCACCCGTGGCCTTCTCTCACTTTGCCTTCTTTTTTTCTGCATGTTATACAGACTCCCTCTTGCTGTCTATCTTATCTTCTTGTCCTCAGGACGTAGGGGCAATGCTAATATTTTCTTACAACTTTATTGGTTGAATTTTTATGTTTTACACTAAGATAAAGAAAAACTGGATGTTGCAGCTGTGGTCTTGGTCTTCTGAAAAAATTGACACCATAACACTAGTTGCCTTGTTTGATTATTTGTTTATGTAATAAATCATTTAAATATAACACTTGCTGCTTATATGGAGTAATGTTTCTCCGTTTGGTGTCCTTGTAATACCAGCCATTATTCACCTTCTTCTTATAACCCATGACGATTTGTTTAAATAGTTTTTGTCACATCAGGAGCAGCATTCTCATATGTAACAAAATGGTTCCCCACAGAGAAAGTTCAGATTAAAAAGTGACAGCAAGTTAGGTGTGCATTTGGCTGTTTTTGATTCCAAATAGAATCAGTTGTACAGCAACAGTGCCAGAAATAAGGTGTATAAATTTAAAATACATGGATAACTAAAAGATAATGATAGTCTTTACAATTCCTGTTAATTACTGTTTAATTAACTGATATGAAGGAACCAAAATGACCCACTTTAATATCCACAATTGACGCCATAGCAGAGCAGCTTGTTGCAGTTTGTAGGGTGAAGCAGTTTCATAGTCTGACACATTCTGTAGGGAATAATTACAGTAGGGATGATAGAGACGAATGTAATTGTGAGGAAAAGGCTTTTTGTCTCAGCAAAAAGAGAGCTTCAGTTATGAGGAGGTGGTTTGATATGCCAGTGTCAGCTGGCTGTGGTGAAGAATCCCCAGTTGGGAGCTTAGCTCTCAATTAAATCCACAGCAGAGCACTTTGATGGTAGAGGGCTGCACTGTGAATTAGCCTCTGTGTGAAGCTTATGTAGCTCTGCCACTGGCTAAGTGCACTTCCAATGACCTCCTTCCTGTCCTTAAACAGAGACAGAGAAAAGTATCACGAAAAAGCAGCAGTGTCAATATATAAAACCATCACAGAAGTCTGCAAAAGTGCAGAACATTACAGTATCCTACAATCTTTTATCAAGTCTTAATACCATACATCTGAAAAATCTTCCTCAGCGAGTCGGCCTGAAGGACCATTTTCTGCTGTGATGAGACTGGGACACTACCTGTAAAGTTATGGCAACAGAACATATCCTCCTCATCACACAGTCACACACACTCTGTGCGTATACTGTATTTCTATTTTCAGAGCCAAGCCTTCAGCTCTGTGGGAGTAAACATGGCCATAGATGACCTTTATGGTCCTTGGCAGAAAAGTACTCTATCAGACTCAAACTTTTGAAAACAGCATATTACAGTAATAGCTGCTATCAAAGAGGTGAATGCTTTATTAAGACACTGTTTTATTGATTTGTGCAAGATTTTTGCTGTATGTTGTATGTTGTTGTTGGTTCTTTATTGCTGGCCTTAGCAGCTGATCTGAGCTGGTTTTCAAATCACGTCTCAGGAGGAGCCCACCTCTTCCACTTTCTCTCTGTATGAAAAGACATGTCAAATGCTTCCAGCTTTAAATTACATCTATGTGATCTGAGGTACACAAAAGACAAAAAACACAATATTTGTTTTCAGCTGCTTTCTCGTCAGGCCCAGCATGACTTTCAGAAACATGGATTTATCTGAAGCTGCTGTGCTAAAGAAAAATGATTTATAACATTGAACAGATACTATTCAGAACAAGAATGAGAAAGAAGTAAAATCTAAACTAGAGAACTTTGTACCACTAGATGTTTTTGTCTGGACTGGTTGTATTAAAAATAAGAATTCTTTGAATTAAAATGTCGACATGTTGAGATTTGGTTTGCAATTGTAATGTTTTTAGTTCATGTTTTATTGGCTTGATGTTATAAATTGCTGTTAAAGAAATATCACATGAAGCTATTGATTTTCTGTTTTTTGTGTTCTGTTCTGTTTAAAAAGCCCTCAGTGCTTTCCTGCAGCACTGGATTCAGCAGAATGTGGGTCCCTGGGCTGGACCCACTTTTGGTACTATACCCATACAAACTGCTTTAATTGTCAGGATCTGCCATTTTGGTCTTTGTTTTTCTTTACTTTGCCGTTAAAGGTTTTCCCTGTTCCTTTGATTAGTAGCTTACTTGGTTTAGTTAATAGTTGCTCAGATTCTTGTGCTTGTTTACATGTCCTTAGATTTAGTTCTTTCTAGAGTCACAATTTATGTTTAGCTTATGTTCAGGTTTCTTTTCCCTGTTCCTCCCCTTGTCCTTAGATCCCCTTTAGTTATTATTTACCCAGAGGTTTGTTTCCCTTTAGATTTTTGTCCTCCCCAATTCCTTATGTTTGTATAGTTCTATGTGTTTAGTTCCTCTCTGGTAGTTGTAATAGTTATTGGTTGCGTGCCTTTATGTTTTTGTGGGTGTTTTAGATTGTTGGGTGTATTTGGTTTTCGCTTCCCTGCTCCTCCTTGTGAGTTAGTGTTTGTTTATCTTTAGTTCTAGTGTCCCTGTGGTTTATTTTATAGCTTAGTTTATCTAGTGTTCCTGCATCTCCCAGTCCGGTCACCATTGTAACCATTCAGTCCCTCAGTCTCCACACCCAGTTCCCGCACCTGTTCCCACTTCTCCTCTGATTACCTTGGCTTCCTCTCATTGGTCCACTCTCCTCCTCTCCCTGCTTATATACCTGGTTGTTCTAATAATTCTCCGCTGGTTCCTCACTTCATGCATGCCATGTTTGTCACGTTATTTCCCCGAGCTCTTTGGATTATACTTCTTGTGAATTCTCTTCTGTGAATCTCCTATGACCTTGTAAGTGCTGTTCTCAAAGCCTTAATTAAACAACTGTTTTCAATATGCTGAGCCCAAGCGACTGTTTGCATTTTGGTGCAAAACAACCTCAGAGCGTGACAGTAGGAACCAGCCAAACTCAGGACCAAGCAGACAGGGTGTCCAACCTACTTGGGTGGATACAGCAGCAGGAAGAGAAAATGAGGATGATGTATGGGGAGGAGGTTGAGATCCATGCTTCTCCCCTGTTGTTGCTGGAGATTGGGGAGGTGTTAGATGTTTCCCCATTGGCGCAAGCTCCTCCAGGGCCAGAACCGTACCACTGCCACTCCACCTGTGTCTTCATCCTCGCGCCGTAGGCACCGTCGTCTCCTGCTGTCCACACCTGCAGCAGTCGCTGCTCAGCTCTCCTCCTCCGCAGCACCCGCTGCCCAGCTCTCTTCGTCCGCAGCGCCTGCTGCTCAACTTTCCTCATTCTCAGCGTTTGCTGCTCAGCCCTCTTCGTCCGCAGCGCCCGCTGCCCAGCCATCCATGTCCGCAGCGCCCGCTGCCCAGCCATCCATGTTCACAGTGGCCTCAGCCAAGCCATCCATGTCCGCAGTGGCCTCAGCCAAGCCATCCACGTCCGCAGCGGCCTCAGCCGAGCCATCCACGTCTGCAGCAGCTTCAACCACCGCTGAGTTTCCTGTGGACTTCTCTTCTCGACCGGGACGCCGAGACCCGACCTCGTCATCCAGTGACTTCAGGCGAGAGAGAGTGGCATGGTCCGGCCCTCAAGAGCTGCCAGGAGCCACTGCACATGCTGTCCGCCCTCCAGGTAAACCTCCTACTCCTGCATGGGTTCAGTCTAGTTTAGCTGCAGCTAGATTATCTGCTTTAACTCCTGGTGCCTGGAGGCAGCTTTACATCTGGCCAAAAAAACCCAGGACTGTTTGTTAGTGCTCCAGGCGCTTCGAGAGGAGTTTCCTGGTGTTGGGTTTCTTGACGCTCCAGCTTCAGTCTCCGCTGGAGGTCCACCAATCCCATCAAGACCAGCTCCAGTGCCAAACCCGGGCTCACCTGCTGCTTCCCAGGACTCTAGCGGTTCCCATATCACTTCTCAGGGTGTCCGTGGCCCCAAGTCTCCTGAGTTTCAGCCGGCAACCAAGTCTTCAGGGCCCCGGCTGATGGACAAGATGACAGAGCCTCAGCTAGCAGTCAAGATGACAGAGCCCCAGCTAGCTGATAGGTCTCCTTCCCCAGTTCCAGAGTTCCAAGAGGGGTTCAATGTTGAACCGCCTCTCACCCAAGTACCAGAGTTCTGAGAGGGGTTCAAGGATGAACTGCCTCCCATCCAAGTTCCTGAGTTTTGAGAGGGGTTCAAGGATGAACCGCCTCCATCCCGAGTTCCTGTGTTTCGAGAGGCGTTCAAGGATGCACCGTCTCCATCCCGAATTTCAGAGTTTCGAGAGGAGTTCAAGGATGAACTGCCTCCCATCCAAGTTCCAGAGTTCTGAGAGGAGTTCAAGGATGAACCGTCTCTCACCCAAGTTCCCGAGTTCCGAGATGGGTTCAAGGAAGAACGTCTCTAGCAAAGCCTCCAGAACCCCAGCCAGCAGCTAAGCCTCCAGGGCCCCAGCCCGACTCGACTTTGACCCGAACTTTGACTCTGACTCCAAGCCATCAGACTCTCAGTCTGACTCCAAGTCTCCAGACTTTCAACCATTAGACTCTCAGCCATCAGACTCTCAGCCATCAGACTCCAAGCATCAAGACATTGCTACCGACTCTCCAACTGACTTTAAATCTGACTCTCGACTAGACTCCAAGCCTGACTCCAAGCCTCACTCCAAGCCAGACTACAAGCCTCCGGAGTTCCACCGAGGTTGACTCCCTGACCTAGTTCCTGGAGGATCCTCAACGTTCCGCGGCCGACTTCCTGATCTGCTGTCCCGAGGGTCCCTTACTCTGCGTGGTCGATCTCCGGACCGAGGGTCCTCTACTCTGCTCCGCCGACCTTGAGACCTCCTGCTCCGAGGGTCCTCTACGCTCCATGGCAGACCTCGAGGCCTCCTTCTTCGAGGGTCCTATATTCTGCTCGGCCGACCTCCTGACCGAGGGTCCTCTACTCTGCTCGGCCCCCACTGGTCGTGCAGATTACTGCCCGGTCATCTCCGGTCGCCTGACAGCCGGTTCCTTCGTCACAGGCCTCCAGACCGCCAGCTCCTTTGTTACCGGCCTTCTAATCGCCAGCTCCTTTGTTGCCAGCCTCTTGTTCACCTGTTCCTGTTCCTTCGTCGCCAGCGTCCTGCTCCTCCACGCGCCAAGGCAGACCTCGAGACCTCCTGCCCCGAGAGTCCTCTACGCTCCATGGCAGACCTCAAGACCTCCTGCCCCCAGGGTCCTCTACGCTCCGTGGCAGACCTCGAGACCTCCTGCCCCGAGGGTCCTCTACGCTTCGTGGCAGACCTCGAGACCTCCTGCTTCGAGGGTCCTCTATTCTGCTCGGCCGACCTCCCGACCGAGGGTCCTCTACTCTGCTCAGCCGACCTCCTGACCGAGGGTCCTCTACCCTGCTTGGCCGACCTCCTGACCGAGGGTCCTCTATTCTGCTCGGCCCCCACCGGTCATCCAGGTTACTGCCAGGTCGTTTCCGGCCACCTGACAGCCGGCTCCTTCATCGCAGGCCTCCAGAACGCTAGCTCCTTCATCGCCAGCCTCCAGACCACCAGCTTTTATGTCGCCGGCCTGCTGATCGCTTGCTCCTTTGTCGACTGCCTCCTGATAGCCTGCTCCTTCGTCACCGGCCTCCTGGACTTTGTTTTGTTTGGACTTATGATCTGCCCTTGTGGCTCGTTTTTTGTTTTGAACTCTTTTGAATTATTTCATGCCAATTTCAACTGTAAAACCAAAGATCTGTTGTTGTAAAATTATAAAGAATAAAATGGTTCAAAAGCCTGGATGCATAAGTGTGCCCTTCATTGTATTTATTCTTTGTTGAAGCACCTTATGATTCAATCTCAGCATTCTGAGTTCATACCAGCCAATAATTATGGTGAATGTCAGTGACCTGCAATAGTGTTCAACTGTGCGAGTGGGATTTTCCCGACATTTGCTCATTTGTATCATTTAGCTAAAGCCCATGTTTGGAAAACAGTCAAGTCAAGTTTTTTTATATTGCGCTTTTCAGCAACAAGGCACTCAAGGCGCTGTACATAAGGAAAAAAACCACAATGATACAGAAAATCAAACAGAGGTTATTAAAAAAAATAAAGAGAATAGAATGATGGATAAGAAAATGAAAGGAAAATTGGACTGAAAAGTTAACTAATAATGTTTAGACAACACATTCAAAGGCCACTCTGAAAAAATAAGTTTTTAATCTTGATTTAAAGCAACTTAGGGTTTCGGCGCGTTTACAGTTTTCTGGGAGTTTATTCCAGATTAGTGGAGCATAAGAACTAAAAGCTGCTTCTCCATACTTGGTTCTGCTTCTTGGTATGCAGAATAGAATTGAGCCAACAACAAGTCTGTTATGTATTTTGGTGCTAAGCCATACAGTGATTTATAGACTAACAGAAGTATTTTAAAGTCTATTATCTGAGCTACAGGGAGCCAGTGTAGAGACTTTTGAACCGGGGTGATGTGCTCAACTTTCTTAGTTCTAGTGAGGACGCGGTCAGCAGCGTTCTGGATCAACTGCAGCTGTCTCATCGACTTTTTAGGCAGACCTGTGAAGACACCGTTGCAGTAATCAATTATACTAAAGATGAACACATTAATTAGTTTTTCAAGGTCCTGCTGAGACATTAGTCTTTTAATCCTGGACATGTTCTTTAGGTTATAGAAGGCCGACCTTGTTACTGTCTTTATGTGCCTCTGAAGGTTCAGGTCTGAATCCATCACTACACCCAAGTTTCGAGCCTGACTGATGGTTTCTAGCTGTATTAACTGAAGCTGTGTGCTAACTTTTAAACGCTCTTCCTTTTGCTCCAAAGATTTTTACTTCAGTTTTGTTTTGATTCAGCTGAAGAAAATTTTTGGCACACCCAAGCATTGAATTTTTTCTAAGCATTTTTCCCGCGCTTTTATGGTTCATGGTCCCTTTGGTGACATCGTAACGTATAGCTGTGTGTCGTCTGCATAGTCATAATAATTTACGTTTTTGTTTATTTAAAAACTGAGTTAGGGGGAGCATGTAGATATTTAATAGGGGGGGCCCCCAAGATGGATCCTTGGGGGAACGCCAATGTATTTTTGTGGTCTCTGATGTAAAATTACCTGCTGACACAAAAAAGTCCCTGTCCTTCAATAGGATTTAAAACCATTGAGTGCTGTACCAGAAAGGCTGACCCAGTTTTCCAGGCGCTCTAATAAAAAAGGAGTGATCAACAGTGTCGAATACTGCACTAAGGTCCAATAAAACCACAGTGGTTCTTCCACAGTCTGCATTTATTCGGATGTCATTGAAAACCCCCTTGAGAAGAGCAGTCTGTACTGTGGTGAGCACGGAAGCCTGATGGGAAGACATCAAAAGCGGGTTGGTCATTTTTAGGAAGTTTTTTTAACTGCTGAAACACAGCTTTTCACAAATCTTACTGATGAAGAGGAGGTGTGATATAGGCCTGTAGTTCTGAAGTAGCAGCTTATCCAATTGCTCTTTTCAAAGAGGGTTTGATAATTGCTGTTTCAGGGCCTGGGGAAAAAACCTGACAAAGGGACGTGTTTTTTATTTGAGTTAAATCAGATGTTATGACAGGTAAACTTCTTAAGTAAAGCTGGGGGTAAAACATGGAGACAGCAGGGAAAAAGAGCTTAGTTGGTGTACGATTTTCTTCTAAATTTTTTTGTAGTTTATTTGGTGAAATTGGGAAAATTTTTTAAAAAATCAGTTGTAGTTGCAGACAACTTTGGTACTGGAGTTGATGTGGATGTGCTGACTGCGCCTCTGATCTTTTGGGCTTTTTCAGTGAAGAAGATAGCAAATTCATTGCAGGCCCTGGTAGAGTGGAGTTCAGATGCTAAAGTTACAGGAGGGTTAGTTAACCTGTCGACCGTGTTAAATAATGCTGTTAATGTTAATTTTAAGTTTTAGCTGATGATCTTAGAAAAGAAAGATTCCCTTTCATTTTTCAGTTGTAGGTTATATCTGTATAGTCTCTCTTTATAGATAATATAGTGAACCTGGAGTCCAGTCTTTCGCCACCTGCGTTCAGCTTTTCGACACTCCTTTTTTTTCACTTATGACTGGTGGAGCACTTCTCCACAGAGACATTTTCTTCCCAGAAACGACTTTCACTTTAATTGAAGCAACTGAATCAATGATGTTCGAGATTTTAGAATGAAAGTTGTCTACCACTCATCTACAGTGTTACAGGGCAAAGTGGAGGTAGAAGAGTAAATCTGGTTAAAGGTTTCAGCAGCACCGTCCTTAAAGATGCGTTTTCTTATAATGTCTCTTTGGCAAACTGAGTCATTGGAGATGATTTTTTTAAAAATAAAAAAAAAATGGTCAGATAGGGCAACATCAGTTACAAAAACCTTGGAAATTTTTAGACCCTTAGTGATGATCAAGTCCCCAAAAAATAGTCCCTTTTGTGCGTTTGCTTTTTTAAACTTTTGAGTCAAATCAACATTCTAAGAGTGTCACATAGTTCTATTGCACTTCTGTCTTCAGGATTGCCCATGTGAATGTTGAAGTCTCCCACAATAATTAAAAGACTAATAACACAAAACAATAAAAGCTCATTTAAAATAACTGAAAAAAGTTTGTTTCGGACTTAGGAGGCCTGTAAATATTCAAGAACATGGTTCGGACCGGGCTCTTTACCTGGAGAGCCATACATTCAAAAGAGTCAAATTTGCCCAGAAATGCTTTTTTACACTTTAATAAATCTTTAAACAAAGTTCATGGCTGTAATCACCTAAATATTAGAGAATTGAGTATGATCTGACATCAGTGATCTAGACACTGTAGAATTTACTATTTTAGTTTTGCTGGAAATTTCAGCAGCTTTTGAATTTATTGATCATAATATCTTTGTTAACAGAATGCATTGTTGAAATGGGGTCTCTGAAAACAGTTTTAGATTAGTTAAAATCTTAACTTTCAAATAAAAGCTCCAGTGTCTCTTTCAACGACATTATGTCAAACTCTACTGATCTGTCGCCAAGGCTCTCTTATACAGTTTAGAAACTACCGGTTGAATTTTTTACACATCCTAATAGCGGTTGTTGTAAGCAAATCTCAATTTCAACTGTAAAGAGAAGACTTCTAGTTGAGGTTTGACAGGTTAAGTTGCTGAAAAAAAATAGTTGCTAAAATGTCAAAATAAGAAAAAGATACTTGCCAGTGGACTATTGAAGACTGAAAGAAGGTGTTATGGAATGGTGAATCAAAATTTTTATATCTTCAGTTTAGTTCAGTTTGTATGTCCTTGTAGATCTGTTCCTCCATGTTTATGTTCTTCAAGTTTAGGATTTTTGTATGCCATCCAGTAAGGCAAACCAGGGCAAATTTATTTATACAGCACATTTCAGTAACAAGTGCTTTACAACTTTGCATTGACAAGAATATAAAGTTGATTGCAGTGGTATGATAAAAGAAAGCTCAGAGAAGTAAAGAAAATATATACTATGGACTAAAATTAATATGTTTTAATATTTTAGGGCTGAAATGTAATTCTTAACGCATTCATTGATTCAGTCTGTACATTTTAGTCCATATTTATTGCCATAAAGTTTACATTTCTCCCTAGGGAGAAAGTAATTCCTTAGAATTCTGTTTCTGTCCCATTTCAAAACTTTGCTTCTGTCTCCTAACAGAACTCTGACAAAACTTTACTTCTATCCTCTTACATGTCTGGGTAATGGGGGAATATTGCTTTAATACCTGCAGACATCTCCACAGCAGTTGAGAGCTTTCTGGCACTCTAATTGCCTTTCTCCAAGAAAACGCAACATCTCAGGAGAGCCTTACTCAACCACCAAGAGGAGTCTTTGCCAGTGAACTGCTATTCACTGCACACAGCTGGGTCCGCCCTGCTCAGTTCTAAGGTAGAAACTCCCAAAAACCTTTGTCCCCAGTAGAAACCTGTATTATTATTTTAAACTTTTAGTCTGATTAGCAGGAACTTTTAAACTTTTATTTTAGAATCAAAAGCCAATCTAAACAAATAGGTTTTTAACCTTGATTTAAAAGACCTCAGGGATTCAGCATTTTTGTAGTTTTCTGGAAATTTGTTCCAGATTAGTAGAGCAGAAGTATTGAATATTGCTCCTTCATGTTTAGTTCTGATTCTGGGGATGCAGAGTGGACTTAAATCAGAATCAGCCGAGTGGTCTGGAAGGTTATTACAATGACAACAAATATTTAATGTATTTTGCTGCTAAGCCATTCAGTGATTTATAAACTAACAAGTATTTTGAAGTCTATTCTCTGAGATACAGGGAGCCGGTGTGTGGACCTTTACCTGGGGGGATGTGTTCTACTTTCTTAGTTCTAGTGAGGACACAGGAAACAACGTTCTGGATCAGCTGCAGCTGTCTGACATTTTAGGCAGACCTGTGAAGACACTGTTGCTGTAATCAGTTTAACGAAAGTATGGCTCCTCTGTGTGTTACATCAACTGTCAGACCTGGAGGAGGAATCTTGATGGTCTGGGGTGTTTTGCTGGATCCAGGTTAGCTGACTTGTTCAAAGGGAGAGGCACTGTAAACTAAAACGGCTTTCACGGCATTCTGCTGCACCATGCAGTATCCTCTGGTGTGCATTTATTTGGTCAGGGCTTCACACTACAGCAAGATAATGGCCTTAAACATAAGTTCAGGGTATGTCAGAATTACCTTAGGAAACAAGAACATGGTAAGCTTGAAAACATGGGGTGGCCAGCACAGTCTCCAGTCTTAAACCCAGCCGAACTCTTCTGGGATGAACTAAACCTCAGATGTCAAACCCTAGTCCTCAAGGGCAGGTGTCCTGCAACGTTTAAATGTATGCCCAGTCCAACACACCTGAAATCATGCCATTAGCAGGACTTAAAACCTGTTTGCAGTGGGTGGTATTTCGGTCATTTGATTTCAGGAGTGTTGGACTTGGAACACACCTAAAAGTTGCAGGAGACCAACCCTCGAGGACTGGAGTTTAACACCCCTGTACTAGACAGAAGATGTCATAATCTGCGTGTTTTAGGGGTTTATGTTTTTGTTATTGCCCTGGATTGCCTGCTCATTCGTGTCAATTAGACTCCCTCCTTCAGTTACATTCATTTCAATTCAATTCAATTCATTTCAATTCAATTCAATTCAATTCAATTCAATTCAATTCAATTCAATTCAATTCAATTCAATAAAAGTACTTTATTCATCCCAAAGGGAAATTAAATGTTGTACTCATTTGTTATACTCATTTTATACAGTTTTCTTCAAAGAGCCGTTGTAGATGCTGATGGCTGTGGGTAGGAAGGATCTCCTGTAGTGGTCTGTCAGCAGATGTGAAGACGCTTCTTACTGAAGACACTCTGTCTCATGAAGACTCATTTGTGTTCTCTTCTATCTGCTGTTCCTGATTCCCTTCTGATTAGCTCATTATGTTCATTGGTCCATTTTCCACCATGCCTCAGCATTTATACTGTCTGGTTTTTATTGTTCTCCACTGGTTCCATCTGTATGGTACCTGGCTTAAACCTGTTTAATGTCTGATTCCCTGCCTGTGTTTTATGACCGCACCTTTAAGTTACCATTTTTTCATTTTTAAATATTCAACTCACCATGCGGCTCCCGAACTCTTGTCTCTACTTAGGTGAAGGTTTTACTGGACCAAACTTGATAAAAAAGTGAAAGCATTGCAACTTACAATTGCCTTTATATTTATGGGAACTGCAGCAGAGTTGGGAAGGACTTTCTGAAGAATATCTGATTTTCACTGTTACATCTCCTAAAGGTTGCTACTTTGATGATTTTAGAATAAGTTTGGGCTTATAAATTAATCCATTATTTCCTTTTTCATCTTCAGTTGTAAGCTTGTATGGAAGCTTTGCTGCAGTACATCCTATCACTACTAACAGCTACAATCTCTCTTCCTCACTGACCCTTGACAGACTTTCACAGACCTTCACTGCAGTTAGAAATAAACCAATTTTTCAATCATGTCTAATGTTCCTGTATACTTGGGTCCCTGGGCCATTGCCCTGATAAGCTCTCGCTAAAGCCTTGATTCCATGCACCATCAACATGAGTCTGTCTGAGGACATACACACATATTTGTGTGTATATCTGACATCATGTCTCATTTCTATTTCTTTTTTGCCTTTCTTTTTCTTACTCCCTAGGTCCTTATTCATGTTTTTAAGCATAGTCAGTGATTCAAACCTTAGGAGGGAATTGTTGTGGCGTGTATCTCTGTGTGCCTCTGTCCAGCTAGTACCCCACATCTCCTTCTGTCCCTTTTGGGATATGCTCCTGTGACCATAAATAGGACAACATGGGTATGGAAAATGGATGGATAGATGATTTACCTGCCATAAAAAGCTGACATTTTACAATATTGTGCTTTCTACTTTATTACAAGCTGTAAGAAACTCTCACACTACTGTTGTTTGATTCACTGCTGCTACAGTATATAGACTGCATTTAAGCTGTGCTTTTTCATCATGTTGAAAGCTCTTCAAATTTTCCAGTAAAAAGCCCATTCATTGTAATTTTTTTCTATGCCTTGAAAGCATTTTTTATCACACACACACTCTGATACAAATTATCCTGTTCAGCATGTAGGCCAAGGTCAGTTTTACATGTGAACTAAAAAGCTGAGAATTGAAACAGTAAGCTTCTGATAGGTGGATAGCTTTCATACCCCATAACCTCCAGCTGCTCATAAAAAAGGCAATCGCTACATGTCAGCAGACTCTTTTAGAAGTAGGAATTTCTGTCCAAATGTGTCCTTTAAAATGTCCCACCTTATCTTATATTTGTAAAATTCCTAATCAGTTTAATTTTCACTCCTGTGCATTTCCACAAATGTCTGTCCTCAGAGATAGATGAGAGACAAGTATCCCTAGACAGAATCCTTACATATGATGTTGTTTTCTTCCTGATGGAATGCAGAGATGGCTAAAATTGTAAGAGAAAGGTCAGGTTAAAATGATGAAGAAAATGGAAGCGTTTGTGGAGTTGAGTGCTTCTCTGTCAGCACCATTTTGAAAGTGTAATTGATCTCTTCTTCATTTCGAGGGCTGCAGAAACTGCTGTTGAATTCCTTGGTGCCTCTGAGATGCAAAATATGTCTATTGGCCTCAAAACTCCAACACTCCAGCAATAATAATAAAAAATCAGATAGCAAGGTTAAAGTGTTACATAATAAAGCCACTGGCTGTCTTGCCTTTTAGAAAACGCATTGCCTAATGCATTATGAGATTTAACTAAATTAAAAAATATGGCTTTCATTATCAGATGTAGTACTGATGAAAGGATTTGTATAATAATGCTACTAATCTATTGCTGAGAAGATGCTACACGTCTGTGCTTTCACACACACTATGGCTGTTGTCATGATTTGAGGGTGTTTGGGTTCAAGTTATTCTTATTTCCAGTTTTTGTTTTGGATCTTGTTTCTGTTTATTATTTTCCTGGCTGTGTTTTAGTTTCTTATTGTGTTCTAGTTCATGTTCTGTACGTTATGTTTTCCCGATTAGTATGTATCCTTGAATTTCTGTTTTGTTCCAGCCATACCAAACCTGACAGCTATACCTGACAGCTTTACAAAGGGACATTGGAGGATAAACAAATTTTAAAAACTGTCTTGTGCATGAGGCGTCGAGTGTGAATGAGTTTGCTGAGGTAAATACAGCTGTTTAGAGCTGTACCTCCAACTATAAATTGTAAAGAAAGTAACTGTAAAATTTACAGTAAAGTACTGGCTGCAAGGTTGTTGCTGTAATTTTTTACAGTAACCTAACTGTAATTTATTTACAGTTTTACTCTAATCCTATTACAATTTTACCGTAATTTTATTACAATTTTACTGTAATGTTATTACAATATAACTGTTATCTTATTACAATTTGACTGTGATATTATTACAATTTTACTGTAATTTTATTACAATTTTACTGTAATTCTATGATATGAAAAAATGTCATAAGATTACAGAAATCCTGTAATAGAATTATAGTAAAAGTTATTTTATTTTACAGTAGCTTAAGAGCACCTCCTAAATTGTAATTTCAACAGTAATTGAAGTGACTGGGCATACTTCGGCTATTAAGCAGTTGAAGTACAAATGTCAATATACAACTTAATTTAAAAAACTCGCAATAAATGTCAGTGATTTTGTAACTTGAAAGAAAAAAAAAACTTTTTAAAATTACTATATTTCATTGTCAATTTAAATCCAATAAACAGCAGTATAACAAAATATTTTTAAAACAACAGCAACATTTGCTTTTTTTACATAAATGTCTAAAAGTATCACAATCTGAATGTAAAAATACTCTAACTGCTTTTATGACAGACAAAGACAGAGAGGAGGAGAAGGAAAAATATGGTGGACACTTTTTCTCTTACCTTCCCTTGTCTGTGCATTCCAATCCATATCTAACAGACAGACAGGAGGACAGATACAGTAAGGGAAAGTCGAGAGAGAGAGAATGAGAAAATGTTTTTACTGTATCTGTCCTCCTGCCCATGTCGACATGGATTGGAGGACAGATACAGTGAGGGAGAGTCTAAAACTGTGGTCAATCAGAGTCTACTGAAGCAAGAAGAACAGAGAAAAAAGAACACAGAACAGGAGAACACTGGTAGTCCTTGAATATAAAGCGCCTAAAAACAGACGAAAGACAAGTGTTCAAACTACCTTTTCTTTATTTTAAAAAAGGTACATATTGCAGAATTCAGCAGTAAAAAAAACATTTGGATTGTATTTGGATTGTCTTCAAACACTACAAAACTAAAAAACATAACTAAAAAAATAAAAAAACATTATTGTGAATAGTATGGATCATTTGAAATATATGTGAGCACTGATTTGACTGGGCGCAAATCTATTGTCTCTTCAACATCTAAATGTTAGTTGCCATCTAAACAAGCAAAAAAGAGAAAAAAGAATTGCAGATTGTCCTATAATAACGATAAGAACCAATATCTTTTTGTCGCACACCTTAAACTCCAACAATGTAACAGCAACCCATTCCTAAATTGACAAGAAACTAAATATTTCTTGTTTTTAATGTTTTTGTCCACTAACAGACACAAAAATAACAGACAATAAAAATGTTTGATTAAAAAGGTACTTACCCGGTGAAAGTCCCTCTTGATCCCAACTTCTCACCCGCGAACATTCACCTCCTGCTGGTTATTATCCCACAATGCAACTGTACATTTAAAATTTACAGTATAGCTTTGCACGTGATTCAGCTCTCCAATTAAATTTCATATTCTTTCCAGATTCATTTCTATTCACAGCAAAGAGCTGTATTTTGAAAACCCAGCCACCTTACTGTAAAATCATGATGTAGTTTTTACACCAATTTGTTACAATGTATGGCTTCCAACTTTATTTTATGGACGCTCTGCTCTACAACACTCTCTATGGTCATAGTAAGTGGCACAAGCAATTTCCTAATTTAAACAGGGCAGTCTGCACTAATTTTTCACCTATTATCCATTGGGCAAATAATCATCTCGTGCAACACGCCCACTTATTGGGCGTGTTGCACGAGGGCGTGTTGGGCGTGTTAAAATCAAGATGGCGCCGACGATGGCAGCCTCGGAGCTTCGCTCTCTCTTTGTTTTTGCAGTTTTTGTGTTTATATGTTTTTCGAGCCACAGTACTGTGGTCTCGGGCCACAATTCTGTGGTCTCATTCAGCAGAGAGGAACTTCTCAACATCAGAGAGTCCTCTCTTGGGATTTTTTCACCATCTTTCATCCATCCGAGGTTCACTGAGCTTCTGGCAAGCGGAGCGGCGGCGCTCTACGGGATACTGCGCCGGAGGCGTCGGAGGGGAAAGCGAGCTGGCACCCTAGTAAAGCTCCGCAAAAGAGGACTTCGCACACCACTGCCTTCAATCCACCTGGCAAATGTCCGCTCTCTAAGCAACAAGATGGACGAGCTACTTCTTCTCACCGGTAAAAAAACCGGACCTCCGCAGATCAGCGGTTCTCTGCTTCACCGAGACATGGCTGAGTGAAAACATCCCGGACCGCGTACTGCTGATACCGGGGACTTCCAGCTGCTCAGAGCGGATCGCAGCGCGGAGCTATCAGGGAAGAAGCGAGGAGGCGGAAATCTGCTTTTATATAAACGAAGGTTGGGGGCAGAGACATAAAAGTGCGGGGGAAAACATGTAGTCCGGATCTGGAGTCACTTTCCATAATCTGTAAAACCGTTTTACTCACCGAGAGAGTTTTCCTCGTCATAATAATCGGCTCATATTTTCCTCCGCATGGCTGCACTTCTGCCGCGGAAAACATCTTGCTGAGCTGATTACAGACGTGGAGAAAAAACACCTGACTCTTTCATCATAATACTGGGAGATTTTAACAGCGCAGATCTCTCAAATGAGCTCCCAAAATACAGACAGCATATTAAGTGTCCCACCAGAGACAAAAACACACTGGACCACTGTTACACAGCTTTTAAGGACTCATCCCCACGCTGTTACCAGGGCTGCTCTGGGTTTCTCGGATCATTGCCTTATCCACCTCATCCCACTTACAGACAGAAACTAAGAGCTTCCAAAACCCACGGTTCACACTGTTAAAAAAGTGGACTAAAGGAATCGAAGCAGACGCTACAGGCCTGCTTTGAATGCACAGACTGGACTGTTTTTGAAACCCAGCCACTGATTTAACCAAACTAACTGATGTGGTGACATCATACATCATTTTTCTGTGAGGACATGTGTGTGCAGACCAAGACCTTCTGCACCTTTGGGAACAACAAACCATGGTTCAATCCCACACCTCCAGGAATCTGCGCAGGGACAAAAAGAAGCTCACAGCAGTGAGATTGGGCGCGGTTACAGGCAGGCAGGAACAGACTTACAAAGGAGATCAAAGCAGCCAAGAGAAGCTACAGTGAGAAGCTGAAAAACAGCCTTTCTACTGGTGAGACTTCGGCTGTATGGACTGGTCTGAGAAACCTGACTGCCTACAGAAGCCCCACCACCCTCCTGAACAAAGTCCTCGCCTGGCCAACCGTCTGAATGGCTTCTACTGCAGACATGACAAGAAGCCATTCACACCTCAAACCAACTCCTCCACATCCTATTCAGGAACAGGTTCGACCAGCAAAGCAACCAACCCCCTACCTTCAGATTCTCTGCCTGCACTAAAGATCTCTGAGGAAGATGTAAACAGGCTCTTTCAGCGCATGAAAACAAAAGAAAGCTGGAGGACCTGATAACGTCTCCCCATTCCCTAAAGCCTGTGCAAAACAACTCGCTCCGATCTTCACCCGGATTTTCAAAAGTCACTGGAGAAGTGTGAGGTCCCCTCCTGCTTCAAACGATCCACCATCATCCCAGTGCCCAAGAAACCCACCATCCAAGGATTAAAATGACTACAGGCCTGTACCCCCTGACGTCTTTTGGTCATGAAATCCTTTGAGCGGCTGGTGTTGAAGCACCTGAAAGACATCACAGGCCTCTACTGGACGCCCTGCAGTTTGCTTACCGAGCAACGGTCGGCAGATGATGCTGTTAACTTAGGTCTACACTTCACCCCAAAACCCCTCGACCCCCCGGGACCTACCCAGGATCCTGTTTGTAGACTTCAGCTCGGCCTTAAAACACCATCATACCAGACATCCTCCACCAGAAGCTCGCTCAGCTCAACGTCCCAGCCTCCCCCTGTCAGTGGATCAACAGCTTCCTGATGGACCGACAGCAGCAGGTGAGACTGGGGAGCATCTTCCCCCAACCCAAATCATAAGTACTGGTGCCCCCCAGGGGTGTTTCTACCCCCCCTCCTCTTCTCCCTGTACACAAATGACTGCACCTCAGCAGACTCGTCCGTGCAACTTCTGAAGTTTGCAGATGACACCACTGTCATTGGGACTGATCCAGGACGGTGATGAGTCTGCATACAGACAGGAGGGTGGATCGGCTGGTACACTGGTGTAGTCAGAACTGCCTGGAGCTAAACCCACTCAAGACTGTGGAGATGGTGGTGGATTTTCGGAAAACACCACCTCCATACCCCCCCCTCACCATCCTCAACAACACCGTGTCGGCTGTGGATCACTTCAGGTTCTTAGGAACCACCATCTCTGAGGACTGAGATGGTCTTCAACACATAGACACTGTTCGGAAAACGCCCCAGCAGAGACTGTACTTCCTGGGGGAAATTAAGAAGTACAACCTTCCACAGGAGCTGCTGGTCATCTTTACCTGCCATCATTCAGTCTGTCCTGTCTTCATCCATCTCCGTGGGTTTCGGTTCATCCAAAAAAACAGGACAGGTCCAGACTGCAACGAATAATCAGGACTGCAGAGAGAATCATCAGGGCTGCCTTTCCCTCCATCCAGGACTTATACAGGTCTAGGGTCAGGAAAAAAGCTGCTAAAATCTCTGCAGACCCCACCCCCTGCACATAAAAGTTTAGAGTTCTGCCTTCAGGGCGACGCTACAGAGCGCTGTTCACTAAAACCAGCCCCCCACGGACAGTTTCTTCCCTCAGGCTGTTTCTCTGTTGAACATTCAATAAAAAACAAAAAAACAGCATAAAGATGTTGCAAAACACCTTTTTATTTTTATATGTGTATATTGTACATTGTAAATATGTATATTCTGTGGCAAAAACAAAAAAACCCAAAGAGCAAAGTGTACCGGAGTCAAATTCCTTGTTTGTATGTACAAACTTGGCAATAAAGCTGATTCTGATTCTGATTCTGATTCTGATTATTGCACGTGCAAATTTTTCTTTGCTCAACCCTTTTTGAGCTCCTTATTTGGATCTTTGAAGATCATGTCCTTTGTTTTTTTCTTATTGTCTAACATTAAATCAATTAAACTTTTGTGGTTTTAGGTCAGTTAGGAGTACCAGAACTATTTCTACTTGCCAAATGTGTCATGTTTCTAGGAAGTTCTTCTGACTCATATGGAATATACCTGCGGCCCTGGCAGGTCTGGCGGATCAATGTGTCCTAGACTACTCTCACTCAGAGGGATGACTGTTCTGTGGGGTCTCCCTCATGATGTCTTTGGGGATTGCTGAGGGGTCCCAGGCCTTGGTCAGTGCTGGGCTGGTGAGGGCGCTTGTGGTACGAGGTGGGGTCAGTTAGAGGCCTGGCCCCCAATGGGGGATCTGTGACTTGATACTCACCCCCTACAGGGGGTGTGGGGGTGGCCTGGGGGTCTCTGATGGTGCCATAGGGGCGTCCGGATCTCCCTTCCTGTCAAGAGTTTCCTCACAGTTTAATGGTACGTTCAGACTGACAACGAATTGCGCGATAGGAGCGAGCGATTTACATGTTAACCCTATGTAGAGGTACATTCAGGAGGGAAGCGATGAGAAGGACGCAAAGGACTCGATGCGAATTGAACAATTAGGGCGAATAGAGCGAAGCAAACCCGCGATGGACGCTAAGCGAATTTCGCTGGAGTTGAAAAATCTGAACTTTTCTGTCAATTCGCGTCGCGAATCAGTCAGTGCAGTCCCTGCAAAGAAATAAGGGAAATCAATACATACAATCTGCAAACATCACATATATACACTGCTCAAAAAAACTTAAGAGAACACTTAAACAACACAATATTGCTCCAAGTAAATCAAACTTCTGTGAAATCAAACTGTCCACTTAGGAAGCAACACTGATTGACAATCAATTTCACATGATGTTGTGCAAATGGAATAGACAACAGGGGGAAATCTTTGGCGATTAACAAGACACACTCAATAAAGGAGTGGTTCTGCAGGTGGGGACCACAGACCACTTCTCCGTACCTATGCTTTCTGGCTGATGTTTTGGTCACTTTTGAATGTTGGTGGTGCTTTCACACTCGTGGTAGCATGAGACGGACTCTACAACCCACACAAGTGGCTCAGGTAGTGCAGCTCATCCAGGTTGGCACATCAATGCGAGCTGTGGCAAGAAGGTTAGCATAGTCTGTCAGCATAGTGTCCAGAGCCTGGAGGCGCTACCAGGAGACAGACCAGTACACCAGGAGACGTGGAGGAGGCTGTAGGAGGGCAACAACCCAGCAGCAGGACCGCTACCTCCGCCTTTGTGCAAGGAGGAACAGGAGGAGAACTGCCAGAGCCCTGCAAAATAACCTCCAGCAGGCCACAAATGTGCATGTGTCTGCACAAACGGTTAGAAACCGACTCCATGAGGATGATATGAGGGCCCGACGTCCACAAATGGGGGTTGTGCTCACACCCCAACACTGTGCAGGACGCTTGGCATTTGCCAGAGAACACCAGGATTGGCAAATTCGCCACTGGCGCCCTGTGCTCCTCACAGGAGCTGGGAGGAGATCCCTCAGGAGACCATCCGCCGTCTCATAAGGAGCATGCCCAGCCATTGTAGGGAGGTCATACAGGCACGTGGAGGCCAAAGACAATACTGAGCCTCATTTTGACTTGTTTTAAGGACATTACATCAAAGTTGGATCAGCCTGTAGTGTGTTTTTCCACTTTAATTTTGTGTGTGACTCCAAATCCAGGCCTCCATTGGTTAATAAATTTGATTTCCATTGATGATTTTTGTGTGATTTTGTTGTCAGCACATTCAACTTTGTACAGAACAAATTATTCAATGAGAATATTTCATTCATTCAGATCTAGGATGTGTTATTTGAGTTGTGTTCCCTTTATTTTTTTTGAGAAGTGTATAAAAAAACAGAAACATTCATGTACACATAGGATGAAGGAAGGTTTGCTCTGAGAGGATTGTGGGTGGCTTTGAAAAAGGCCGTTGAAATTTAGTCCTGAAAGGACTGGTTAATAAGGCACGCATGAAGTTGTGAAGCACACATGTGGCCATCACATACAGCTTTCTATTGAGCTGAGATTTATTTATTCACCGAAGAGAGATGGGCAAGCGTTCTGCAGCGGGGATACAACGCCTGTAGTTGGTGTCCCGGAGGTTGATTCGTCCCCCAACGAGGAGCAACAGGTCCTCAAACTGGGTCCTGGATAGACAGAAGTACCGCTGAAAGCAACCGTCATCCAGACGCTGCTCCTGGAGTAGGTGGTGGTACTCTCCAAACTGGTTCCGTGTCTGGGGAATCTGGCGAACCCAGAGAGGTCGACTCAGGCGGCGTTGTTCGGCTTCCCTTAAATAAAGCGTAGTGACTCGCTCCGTAAAATCCAGGTCCGCCATGTTCAGTTGAAACCGGCAAGCAGCAGATAGAGGTTCCTCCTATTTGATGACATGGCAAAGGGAGTGGAGTGGGTGGTGCGTTGTCAGACATTGGCTACGCGGATTGCTGGCGAAACGTGAGATGGGTGACAGCACACAAATGAGGCAAAAAATGGGCTGAAATCGCGGTCAGTCTGAATCCACCATAAGAGTGCCTTTAGATGTTGAAAGAAACTACTGACCCACACCTTGACGTTGATCTCAATTTCACTGTATTTCACACCTTTAAGTTGTATGATAGTCTATCTCTCTTCCATTATTAATTGCACTTGACTTGCCATTTTTATAGAAACACACTTCTTTCTGCAGTACAAAACAGTTCAAATACTGCTTACCGGGATCTGGTAACACAGTGTGTTCCAACACCACTTGTGTACTGACAGAGTGAGTTGTAAGTTATCAAGACAAACGAGGACACCTGTAGGAATTGGTAACACCAACTTTGAAGACTTGATCAACCAACATTGCTACATAGCAGCTTCAACTTAACCCATTTCTTCTGCCTTAAAAAAGGCCTGTGTGTAGCTTTTTCACCTCTAGCCGTTCACCATTAACCTTTGTAGCATTTCAAGCTAATCATTGGACTTTAACTACTAAGCTGTGAATAAACAAAAATGCAAAAATTGAGGTGTTCTAAAACTTTTGACCAGTAGTCTATATATAAAAGAGTCTTCATGTCACACCCTCAGTGGTTGTGTGCAGGTTTCTGTGTCTGTGCTGTGTTTCTCTCCTCCTACAGGGTGTGACTGACAGGTGCAGCTGCGCAGGTGCTTCTCATTGAGCCCAATCAGCAGTGGCTTCATAAGGAGCTGGACCCTAGAAGGAGGTGTCAGCCCGTTGTTGCTACCAGCATGGTAACCTGATCGTGCTCTGCAGTTTTATACTTTACGCTCTAACGGAGTTTCTTACCCTGCCCACAGATCTGATCATTCTGGTGACCACGTCCTGGATTTCTTAATCCTGCATTCCGTGTCATGCCCAAGCGAGTTACTGGAACAACGCCACTGTTCTCCAGCCGTAAGTCTCTGAGAACACCTCATGGGGAACACCATACCTTTGCTCACCTGTCTGTCCACCCTCCAATGCCGCGTTCTCTACTGAGGCACAACTGCTCAGGAAACACAAAGAACACCAGCCCCGAAAATCACCGAGTCACTTCTCCAGCCAAACTCAGCCACTGTGGGAAAGACTTACCTGCTCCAACGAACCATCATCCACCATCAACAGAAAGCTGACGACGCTTATCCTACATTCTTTCCATAACCTCCATCCAACAAACGATAAAATTTCTTCTCTCCTCCTCAATGTCAGTCCAGTTCCATCCGGCAGATCGAGTCTATATTCAACCTTGCGTCGCACATGTCACAAGTAATTATGTCCACGCTCAGAGTCGGTAAACATTATGACACTTGGGGGTTCCCCACATAACAGATCAGTTGAGTTTGACATGATGTGGTTTACTCAGACAATGTCGTTTTTATTCAAAAGGTAAGATTGTTCCAGAGATCCCATTTAAATCCCTCAGTCTGTTAATAAAGACATGAACAACAATATAAAGGCTGCTGAAATGTCCTACAAGACTAAAACATTAAATTCTATAGTGTCTGCATCACTGATGTCAGATCATACCCAATTATCTAATATTTAGGGAAATTACAGCCAGGATATCTTTTTTGACATAAAATGTCTCTTGAAAACTTACTCCAGAGTCCAGATAAATGAATATTACAGGAGATTGTTGTCACATATAAAACACAATTATACAGTTATATTGGGCACAATATAACCAAAAAAAAAGAATATATATATATATATACATATATATATATATATACATATATATATATATATATAATATATATATATTAATATAATATATATATATAAAATTGGAGCGAAAACGGCGCTCTACACACCTAGAGGATTCCTACTGATGATTACTTCATCCTCAGAAGTGAGACAAATTGGAAATAACTGCAGAACCTGATCTGTGTTTGGACTGTTTTGATCCTGTGGAGCTTCCTGAGTTATAAGAAATATTAGCTTCATCTAAACCTTCAACTTGTATGTTAGACCCCCAATCCCAACCCAAATTTTATTTAAGGAAGTGTTCCCTCTGATGACCAGCCCCATTTTATGATTAACCTATCCTTAGTAAATGGATATGTACCACAAGCTTTTAAAGGAGCTGTAATTAAAACTTTACTTAAAAAACCCTTCGCTTGAACGAGATGACTTGAAAAATTACAGACCTTTTCCAATCTTCCTTTTCTTATCTAAAATTCTTGAAAAAAATAGTTGCTAATCAAAGTGTGAGTTTTTACACAGCAATGATCTTTTTTAAAAGATTTCAGTCAGGCTTCAGAGCTCATCATAGCACTGAAAACAGCTCTGCTGAAAGTCACTAATGATTTTCTTCTAGCCTCAGATAATGGACTTGTGTCTTTACTTGTCCTTTTAGATTTCAGTGCTGCATTTGATACAGTCGACCATAATATTTTTTAAAAAGGCTGGAATATGCTGTAGGGATCAGGGGAACAGCGCTAGGCTGGTTTAAATCTTATCTGTCTGACAGATTCTTTTTTTTTCATGTAAATGATAAACTTTTTAAACTCCAGGTTAATTGTGGATTACCACAGGGTTCAGTACTTGGGCCAATTCTCTTTACTATATATATGCTTCCAATAGGTCAAATTATCAGGCATCATAGGATATTTTTCCCCTTTTACACTGATGATACTCAGCTTTACTTATCCATAAATCCTGAGGAACCCAAACCAGTTAGATAGATAAAAGCATGTCTTGAAGACATAAAAACTTGGATGATTTAAAAATTTTTTGCTTCTAAATTCAGACAAGACAGAAGTTGTCGTCTTTGGACCGGAGTCTTTAAAAAGCAACTGCTTAGTCAATTACTTAAGCCTTTGGCACTTCAAGGCTGGACTATTGTAATCAGCTGATAACAGTAGTCTTCAGCTGATTCAAAATGTTGCAGCAAGAGTTCTGATGAAAATTTAAAAAAAGAAGATCATGTTTCCCTATTTTAGCTCCCCTTCATTGGCTCCCTGTTAAAATCCAGAATAGAATTTAAATTCTCCCCCTCACATATAAAGCCCTTCATGATCTAGCCCATCATCATCAGAGTTGTTGTTTTTTTATTTCCTAAAAGAGAAATCGTTTTTCCCCCTCCCTGTTGGATGGGGTAAGGGAGAGTCAGGTTTAGCTAAAACCGGCTCAGTTATGGTTGAGGTGCAAACACACCCTCCATTTCTGCTACCTGTATGACCCCTTCTCTTTTCCAATGGGTTTTAAGTCTGACAGAGAGAGGGTATCCCAAAATCCTTGTGGTTTTTAGTATAACAATGACCATCAGTGGGCTCTAGATGGATAAACTTTATCAGTTTATTATTTTACTTAGTGCCCCTACACGTGGCACGTTCTGGGGTGGCCGGGCTCTGGCACTCGGTGGTTTGGCCTGGCCTCCCCGGCGGCCCCGCGCCGTTCCGGACCCTTTATGGTATGCCTTGAGACAACATTGTTGTAAATAAGTGCCATTTAAATAAATAATCTGAACTGAAACTATCTCTGCAGTTATGATGCTATAGGCTTAGGCTGCTGGAGGACATAATGACCACTTTCATCCTCTTCGCTACATTCTCACACTACTCTCCAACGTTGCATTATTTGCTGTTATTTTAGTTTTTAACTTATTGTTCTCTCTCTTGTCTCTTCCTAGAAGCTGCACCTGGCCTGACTCTGTGTCTACGTGTGACACCTTTTGGAGAGGGGCATTGTCCAAGCTTCTGCTGGCAACAACTTAAGGCTCACCTTCTACAGATGATCCACTTGGCCCTGTCTTTCAGTGTTTAACCCTTTCTCTCTCCTAGATATAGCAATTGACTGAGCTTTTACTGTAACTAATTATATGTGCTCTCTTTCAGACTCTATCCTTGAAAACTGGCACAAAGTTTATCTGTTCTTTTTTTCTAGATGAAACGACTAAAGGAGCTACATCCATTAACATTTACTTTTCCTTCCCATAGAAAGGAGTCCTGGATCAGTGCTTCTTTGTTCTCTTTGTGTCTCTGCTCTGTTCTCTCAAACCCCCAGTCGGTCGTGGCAGATGGCCGCTCACACTGAGCCTGGTTCTGCCGGAGGTTTCTTCCTGTTAAAAGGGAGTTTTTCCTCTCCACTGTCACTACATACATGCTCAGTATGAGGGATTACTGCTAAGTCGACGCCAGTGACTTTCCACAGTCGCTACATGGTCATCCAGGCGGAGTGACTGCTACAATTCTCTGACTTAATGCAATCTGCTGGGTTTCCTAAGATAGAAAAACTTTTTATCCAATTTGAATAAATAACTGAATCTAACTGCACTGTTCAATGGTTAGGATGCATGTACCTGACTTTTGTGAAGTGCCTTGAGACAACATGTGAGACAACATGTGTTGTGAATAAACTGAATTGAATTGAATATTTTTTTTTTTTTTGCAGCCACCTTCATCATCATCACCTTCTGCTTCAGTGTGCACTGAGGATTTTGCCGGTGCCACAACTCTTGACTTCGTTGTGGGTCAGTCTGACGCCTCCGCTCCTGCAGACCTGTCCACATCAGCGTCAGACCCAGCTGAAGGTCAACCAGACACTCCAGTTGCTTCTCCAGGGCTCCATCGCAGATCTCAAGGGCTCCGTTGCAGATCTCCAGGGCTCCGCCGCAAATCTCCAGGGCTCCACCGCAGATCTTCTCTGTTTTTATGCAATCTGATGATTTAAACTGTATTGCTCATGTGTCTTTGGGTCCTGAATATGAGAAAGCTTGGTTCTGCATTTCTTGTGAAAAATTAACCATTTCTATGCTGTATTGGAATGCTAATACAGCCGTGATTGCTGTTTGTCTGAACTCACACCAGCTGCAGTTTTTTAAAACTAAAAGGCTCTGTCCCACACATCCCTTTGGCAAAATCTGTATTGCAGGACTAGACAGATGAGGGTTATTTTGTGTCAGAGTGTAAAAAAGAATCTGATTGGGAAGTGGTACCACAAAATTTTAATCTTATGTTTTCTGAGAGACTTTCTGCATTTAAAAGGCCTTTTGTAAGTGCAGTGTATTGTCAAAGAACTGTTCAATTGATCCTAGACGGTGATTCCTTTTCCCAGCATGGCTTCTTTGCTGAAATTGATGTCACAACACACCAATTGCTGGCCTAGGTGCCTCCTGGCTTATTGCCAAAAAGCAAATATGATGTGGGATACATAAAAGGGTGTGAACTCGTTGTCGTGACTCCTAATTACAGACCCTGTGTAAAACAGTACCCACTCAAACCTGAAGCCATAGCAGGGATCAAACCAGTTTTTGAATCACTTTTGACAGACGGAATTATCACTCCTATTTTCCCTGTTAAAAAAATGAGAAATAAAGGAGAACCTGTTGAATGGAGGTTTGTGCAAGATTTACAAGCTGTAAAGGCTTCGGTCCAGCCCAGAGTACCTACAGTTCCAAACCCACTCACTATTTTGTCACACGTTCCTTCAGATACAAAGTTTTTTTCTGTGGTTGATCTCTCAAATGCATTTTTTAGTGTACCTGTTGATGATTGAAGAGCCAATTTTGGTTTGCTTTTGAATTTGAAGGGAAACCTTACACTTTCACTCATCGGTGTCAAGGTTATTGTGAAAGCTCAACTACATATAATGCTGCATTGAAAGCTAGTCTGGAGCCACTGGAGTTGACCCCAGCTTTGCTTTGTTACAGTATGTTGAAGACATCCTGCTGTGTTGTCCTACTAAGGACTGAAAGTTAGAAATCATAAGGTCATTTGCCTCACTGCGCACACACCACGGTGAGAGACACATAAGAACATACAGGAAAGACCTCTACACATTGGCACATAACCTTTTTCTAAATGATGGACTGGCAACATCTGCAATAGAGAGACTGTCAAGCATGTGCCACGATGCTTATTCTCCTTAATTCCTTTCTTTTCATTTGGTGGATACTAGGCGCTCCTTTGCTTGGACAGCAGGGTCTACAACGAGACCCAAGGAGTGTGTTTACCCCTGCAGTTTCTGCTAGATTTGATCTATGTGATATTGTGAAGTGTGGTAGTTTATCAAGAGGATTGTCCTCATATGATGTTTATATCTGTGCTTTTCCTCAGGGTCAGCCTATTTCTTTTTCTAATTGGTGCCCTTCCTGGTCGATGGTGTATTGGAATTCTAATCCTAGGGGCTATACTTATCAGCCTGGTTCAACCTAATGGCAACAGTTTAAGCAACAGATAGCACTCATCAGGGATCATTCACTCTATCTGCTCTTTTCCCAGTTGCTGAGCCAAATGTGATTCCTCCTGTTTTCACACCTAGGAAAGGAAATTATACTTGTCTCCTTAGGAATAATACCACTCACCTTGGACATATGCCCTTTGGTGTTCTTTTCTCTATAAATGTGACTTCTTGGGCTAATGTTAGCACTCTGTCCATAGCTGGAGCTGATTTATTTTGGTATCACAGCAAAATCTGTAGTGTTGTTTTTTCAGTGTTAACAATTTTGAGTTGGTGGGTGTTGATTTTGGAGTTGTTTTAACACTTGTAGCGATCTAAAAGCTCTGCAAGCATTGTCAATCAGGCTAGTTAAATGTTAACACCTGTGACTGAGCTAAATTCACTCCAGGTAGAGTTGATCACAACATCCGGTTTGGACGTGCGCGCCTTTTCACTTACATTGGTTGGTGAAAGAAGACAAAAGACGGCGAAGAACTTATGTGAATTTTTCGGCTTAAAGAAGGTAAGAACCGACTATATTTACTTTTACAGGATGGTAATCACTGTACGAAGTTGTGATAACATACCATGGAGTGTGAAGCAACTGAATTGTCATTGATGCTTGTTGGACCCCTTGTTTGCTGAATATTGGACCATTTGCACATTGCTGGACGCCACCAGGCCTTCCGGCGCCATCGGCCAATTTTGTACCCCAGGATAGTCCGCTACTACAAATCCCAGCGGGCACCGCGGCTGATAGGACGGGGACGTCCCAAGTGTGACATCACAGTAGGCTATATAGTAAGGTGAGCCCTTTAAACCATTACTTTTCATGCTGGAAACCGAGACGCGGTTACCACGCAACTGGAGCATCACTCTGGAGAAGAAAATCCCACGTGGACTTTTATTCATTCTCCCCGTTGGCCAACGAGAACAAAACTCATAAAAGAAGTTCCTGGGATAAGAAGACCAGAAAACTTCACTTTACCGATCGGAAACGTGGATTTTACACGTGACCTTTCGGCCAAGGAGGCCGAAAACGACGAAGACAGACCGATCTCCTGAGTTACCCACGGACGCGTGGAAACTCTTTCCTCCTTTTCTCTCCTCTCCTCCGATCCAGAGGAGACACCACCAAGTAATTTCGTTCTTTTTCTTTTTCTTTTATTTCTTTATTAGAAATAGCTTGGGCAGGATAGAGTTGGATCTTAGGGAGATTCAGAATCGCCCCTTATAGTCTAATGTATTCTAAATTGTATGTGCATGCCTTACGTTATTGAATCTTGATTGCTGTCAATTTCTGAGGCCGCCGAGTCTCGTAAGTTGTGTTTTTACCGTGCAAACACCTGAGTGCAGGTGCGCTGTGGAACTGAACTGCTATAATAACCTTATGGTGAAAATCAACCATTTTCTTTGTCTTCAACTTCATGTTTTATTAGTTGCCGCCAAACGTTTTACAACATTTTGTGTGCTTGTGTAGAACTTTGCATGTTTGATTAGGTGAAGATTATTGAATCGGAAGAGCGAGTTGTATCAGGGCTGTTGATTTAATAAATATTCACCTAGATAAAGAGAAAGCGTTTGTGTTTATTTTTGTGCAAGAGTGATTTGTCTGTCAATATAAGGTTAAAGTTCCCCACGGATGATTAAACAGTGACATCTAATAATAGTTATCAACTATTACTGAGAATTTAATAATTGTAATTATCAAGGGCTTTGAGCCACAATTACAACACCAGAGGACATCTCTGGTTTCGATTCATAAATGAGGATTTTTGGTTAAGAAATTAATTTTCTCAAATTAAGATTTTTAATTATAATTCTTGATAAATATTAATTAATCAATAATCATAATCCCAACATGCTGGTTGAGGCAAGTGTGGTAGGCCTACATCCAAAATATGCAAACGCATTTTATTTAACACTATAATTATTATTACATATCTAATTAATACTATAATTACTATTGCAAATTAATTTAGTAGAAATTCTAAAAATATTGTAGAGAAGCGGAACCTTTTTTACTATTGCGGTCAAGCTCTCCTGCCTGCAAAGAGCGCTTACTGTCCGCATGTTTTACAGGGGGAAAGGAAAAAAAATCGTTGTCATGGTCCCTGAGTAATTCGGGACCCGTAACACAAGCTGTTAATTACGTTCATGTTTGAGTGGCAACTTATTTATCCGGCCAAATATCAAGTGTTAAGCTAAAATGGATTAACTAAAGTTATTTTTATTCAAATGATTGCTTTGTAAAATTTTAAACTACTTGAAAATGGGATGTTGTTGCGCTGATGTTAAATGAAGGAGTCTCAAATAGATCGGTTCCCCTCGTTATAAAGAGCTGAATCGGTTCGTTCTTCAATGTTAAATCACAAGCAGGATGCAGAAATACAGCTGACATCTCGCCGCCTGCTCCGTTTTGGAGGTCAGAACACATTACAATTCCAAAAGAGACGGTTTGTTCTTTGCTTCAGTGGACCACAATGGGCCCATCTCAGTCTCAGAAATGAATTCCTTGCATCTGATAAAGGTTAACAGCCACGTTTCTCCACCTTTTCTACAAGCTGCAGTCTAAAGATGTGGCAATGTTGCTCAAGGTGAAGTACCAAGATACCAAGAAGTACATCCGGTTACTGTCAGGCTTCACCTTCTTGGATTTCATCGCTCAAGGTAAGTAGCCATCTCAAAGTTGCCCTCTTAAAAAATTAACACAAGGATTTGTGTATTTAGGATGGCTAAATACATAAAGTTTGGTTTTCTATTTGAGTATCAACTGGCCAAAAAAATCCTTATTGTTTTTGTATTGCATTACTGGTGTTGTTAATGACCTAAATTTAAAAAGTAGAGCTATTCAAACTTTATATTCAGAAATGCAAATTGCTTACTGCACCTTAAGATCAGCATCATGTATTTTATTTTTTTTCCGTTTTCATAATTGTCTTCCAGTCAAATACAAGTTTGGCCTTCCTGATGCCACTGAGCTTGATGCTTTTGATGAAACCAACACAGTAGTTGAAGAAGACATATTTTCTGAACTGATAGAGGCCAGTCTGGATATATGCCTGACAGTGCGTGACAGAATTCCTGATGCTGGTAGGTACATTTCTGTTATCTATAAATCGATTGAAAAAAATCCACAAAAAAAAATCAGATATTGGTTATCACCGTCAGTGAAAGTGACAAGTAACCTACTTTGATATTCATTAGAACATAATTATCATAATTTAGAATTGGCCAAATCAATCAGGTATAGAAAATAAAAAAGAAACTTCCGGCATAAGTCTGATTATGCTATTTCATTTATTGACAATAGCTGTGTTTAATAGACTTTAGTGCAATCCTTTTATAGTCTAACTGTATTCTTTACTCCATCTTATATTTGATAAAAAGTGTGTCGATATTTTTTGTAACCCGATTCTGATCACATGACATCTATTAACTACCTAGCTCAGACACTGGTGGAAGACATCATTCTTGAGATGCAGGTTGATCCTACAACACAAGAATACGTTTCAGTGGAAGGTACCAGTGATTTTAAACTTTTACTCTAAATCTTATGGTATATTGCTAATAATTTAATCTGGAAAGACTGATTTGTACACTGAAAACTATTTTCTCTTATTTATCTATTATTTTCTCTTACTGAAATAGATGGTAAAAAATGCCTTGCTTTACACACTTGGGGGTGAGGATGTCATTGAGGAGTACAAGGCAGAAAAGTCACTCACTCACCGCACCCGGAGAAAGCTTGTCAACATATGGGCTAGCCATATGACTGACAGCCATGGGTGAGTGTTAAGTGAACTGTTAGATTGTAAACATATTAAGATTATGAATTTTCAAAATACATTGCATTGAATTTACATAGTAATTGGGGCGTTTTTCAATTGTATGTTTCTGTATCTTAAGAATGTGGTCTTTTTCAGTTTATATGAGCAGTATCATTAGATAACATCTATTGCGGTTTGATGCTGTATTAGCTGATGTGGAATATTATTTCTAGAGGATGCCTTCCCGTAAACATAAGGAGAAGTACGCCCTGGGAATCATAACGTTCTTCCCTTCACTAGGATCTCTTTTCTCCAAAGGGCAATGTAAATTTAAAACATAACTTCCAGCAAACACAAATTTTACTGACAGTGATCATGGGACTTTGGTTAAAAAATTGCTGCTTCAGATACTTATCAAAACAGATATGACATTCTTATATTTGTAAAAAAAATAATAGTTGACACCACCTACTTCTAGCAAAATAGTTGAAACTTGAATATGCTAGAATGTTCAACTCTTTCATTAGGATGCAAAATGAGTGAAAATGGTCTCTTGCAATTTGAATGAATTTGGTCAATGGAGTACTACACATGAATTAGAAATTGGCAAACCTACTTTAAAATGATTATCCTTTTATTAATACTATTACCACATTTTCTGTAAAACCATTTAAGGCTTTTGTAATGTTTTATAAATATCTTAACAGGAGCACTTCTATGATGCAGAGAAAGTCACTGGATATTTATCATGGCGCCTTAAGACTATGTCCAGAAATGCTGTAAAAAGACCAGCCAAGATGCCTACAGTGGCTCAAGCACAAGGACCAAAGCACCAAAGATTGGCAGCCACTTTGCCTGAGCAGCTTGATGGAGATGCCTGCAGGGAAGCCATACCATTTCTCATTCACTCTCAGGATGAGGCAAGTGTGTTTCAGAAGATGAAGATGACCTATCAATATCGCCAAGACCTTGTGCATGATCCACAGAAAACGACAGTAAAACCAGTAAGCTGATCAATATGATATTTATGATTATTTTTTTATGACGATAATGGCTTGTTTCACCTCATTTTACTCCTGATAGCCTGGGACAGTGACATGGCTTCTCTGCTGCTACTCCTCCATCTCCTGCCACCCACAGCTGGACGGAAGAGGACCAAGATAAGCCCCAGTGATGCAGTGGACAAAATGTTGCACTTTCACAAGGTATGCTGGTCTTATTTATATCCAATTAGCCAGTACTTTTATATGTATAAACTCAATTTAAAATTACTTGGAAAGGCATAGGAGAGATATAAAGATACCCTTTTATCAAAGTTTTGACAGGTGAACTTAAGGGGGGTCATGGGGTCATGGGGGTGGGGAGGTCATGGGGTCAACGGGGTATGGCCGAGAGGCCTAACCGTGCATGCTGATTGGATGTCGTCATTAGGGGCGAGACCTTATTTGAGCCAATTAAAATACAGGGGTGTGTTTAAGGGTGTTATGGGGAAGGCCTTAAATGAACCAATTAAAACACAGGGGTGTATATGATATAAATAGAACAAGACAAATATGGTATTATCAGAAACTATATGGCATCAGCACCAATTAAAATAGAGGGGTGTGTTTGTAAGCCTCGTTAAACCATGAATAACCCAATGAAAACAACGTGGGCATGCTTTAGTGTTTGTTTTAAATACTGGCATAAAACTCTGCACTTTACATGCAGCATTCGTTGGAAATGAACATCCGTTCAGCAATGGTTAGAGTTAAGAGAGTTAATCGTCAAGCAGAGGAGAAAACATTCATTATCTTGGCACAAAGTGTCAAGATGATGAACAAGCAACTGCTTCATCTATATCATCTACTTCCTCATCTGAGATACCTATCGGAATTCCCGTCATAACATACTCTACCGATGATGATGATCCAACTTCTCCAACAACAATGGATGAAAATCAGACCACGGGTCAGCAAAGAGGTACGTCAGTTCTGTGCGAAACCCCAGTGACAGTCTATCAGCATTCATCCCGTGAATTGGATGCCCCGAAGAAATCAACATTTTACCTTTACAAGGTACAAAGACCCCCGTTGGACACTCTGCAGGAAGAGTGGTCGTTGGAGCCATATGACCTGAGTGGTAGTTGGGGGTATATTTTCATGTATGAAATAGGAGAGCTCTGCCTGTATCAATTGGATCAACACAAGGTATTTAATGGATCATTGGCTCTGTGTACTCTCACCCCAACAACTGGGCCGTGTTAAGACTTGCAATCCCACACCTTAATGATAGCCTTGAAACAGTCTCAATGCAGGAGAGGGAGGATGAAGAGGAAAATGAACTGTCTCCTCGACCTGCAAAACGGGGGAGAATGTTTCATATTCCATCCGATGTTGAAATAGCTGAGAGAGAACCTCTCTTTAGTGCAGTGTGGGGGTCAAAAACCACAGCAAATGGAAGCTGGTCTTTTCGGGCAAGCAGACGCAAGAACAACCAGACGCACCCTTCAGATCTGTTTGTGCTGGAGGCATTCAATCAGGACTGTGGCATAGTCAAGACAATGCTGGCTCTTCCGTTTGAAGCTTGGGCAGAAAAGATGAGTGAAATTGGACAGCGTCTTTCCAACCTTTTCCACAACTCACGCAGTTGGATTGATGTCATGTCAGTGAAATAAACGCTGACGTTCCCCATTTTAAACCGCACCCTCTTCTGAGGACCCGCCCCCCTTCCTATGATTTATATTTGGGGGGAATAACAGCAAGCTCACAGACACTGAGAACCGAATCCTGAGAATGTGTGAGGCGTACGATAAAACACCATACAGGGATCTCTACAACCACCGAGCAGAGATCAACTTGTCTCCTGAGAACGATGAAAGCTTCAACATTGGACCGTATCATCTGCCTTCCCCGGACCTCTTCTCACCGTCCACCTCAACGTCCTCGTTCTCTGAGACCCACTTCAGTCCTGCATCACCTACAGGATACAACTTGAAAATGTATCAACCGCCTTCTCCAAACCTCTTCTCACCATCGCCACTATTCATGGCTGAGTCTGTAGACGCAAATATCCAGCCTGAAGACAAGAAGGTGGTCGTGGAGGGCGAGGTAACTACCAGCTACTCACCCTCTCCCGAAGCCCCTACACAAACCCTGGACCCGATGCAGGCCACTCAGCCTTCAGCGTATCATGAGAGTAACCAGGGGGACGAAATTGACGGTTGGTTCAGGCCCTGGTAGAGTGGAGTTCAGATGCTACAGTTACAGGAGGGTTAGTTAACCTGTCAACCGTGGAAAATAATGCACGAGCATTGTTTTTGTTTTTGCTGATGATCTCGGAAAAGAAAGATTCCCTTGCATTTTTCAGTTGTAGGTTATATCTGTATAGTCTCTCTTTATAGATAATATAATGAGCCTGGAGTCCAGTCTTTCGTCACCTGCGTTCAGCTTTTCGACACTCCTGTTTTTCACTTCTGACTGCTGGAGCACTTCTCCATGGAAACATTTTCTTCCCAGAAACGACTCTCCCATTTTCTTCTTTTTTCTTTTTACTATTAAATACAATTAAAGTGGGAACATATTAACCTTTCCCGAAAGTGTTGTTTAAAAGCTTGCAGTGTTTGAATTAATCTGTATTATCTGATTGTGTTTTTTCTTTTTTCTTTTTACTATTAAATACAAAAAATAAAAAAGGGATAAATCTACCCTCCGGTGTTTTTTTTTCTCATTATTTAACAAGTAATCATCAGAGTGAGCATAAGGGAGAGATGGCAGGAAGACGGTTGATGAAGAAAGTATATTACAACCCTTCAAATCCGGGAAGTTTAGGGGGTATAGAAAGGTTGAGGAGGGTTTTGCAAGATGAAACGGGAAACAAGGTTGCGGTTGAAAAAGTTAAAGATTTTTTATCAGTAGAAGATACCTATACTCTACATAAACCTGCAAGAATAAAGTTCCCGAGAAACAGAGTTTCTGTCAGCAGACCATTGAGACAGCTCCAGGCTGATCTCTGTGACATGCAAGCTCTGGCCAAGGAAAATGATGGTTATAATTATTTATTAACCGTCACTGACATCTTTTCAAAAAGGGCGTTCGTACGAGTTTTGAAGAGGAAAACAGCCGCTGAGGTGGTAAAGGCATTTGAATCAATTTTTAGAGAAAGTCAGGTCCCTAAAAAACTTCAGACTGATGCAGGTAAAGAATTTTTTAACAAGAAATTTAAGGTTTTAATGGAGAAACACGGTATTGAACATTTCGCGACAGCGAGTGTAGCAAAAGCTTCTGTGGTCCAGAGATTTAACCGCACATTAAAAACAAGGATGTGGAGATATTTTACAGCTAACAACACCCGGCGATACGTTGATGTCCTGCAAAACCTAGCTAGAAGTTACAACCACAGCTACCACACCAGCAATAAAATGAGCCCTATGGAAGTGACCTCAGAAAATGCCTTTCCAGTGTTTCAGAATCTGTATGATGATGTCAATTCCAACAGATATTGCAAGGACTTAGTGACAATGTTTAAACAAGGGGATCTTGTCAGAATATCCGAGGTACGTGGAGTGTTTGACAAAAAACACAAACAGAGTTTTACGGATGAAGTGTTTACAGTGTATGAGCAGATACCCCGATCTCCTCCTGTATACAAACTCAAAGAATTGGACGGGGAACCTATCCAGGGTTCCTTTTACGCAGAGGAACTTCAAAAAGTAAAAATATTTAACGACAAGATGTATCAAGTGGAAAAAATATTAAAACGACGAACAGTCAAGGGTGTCAAACAGGTTTTTGTAAGCTGGAAAAACTGGCCTGAGAAATTCAACAGTTGGACCAGGTTTGATGAACTTCGACACGTATAAAAAGGTCTGCACTAAACCTCACACTTGACACAGCATCATGAACCGTCAGGTAGAGCATGATGGCTTTTACGTTACCCTTCCCTCTAACGCTAGCAAAGAAGTGTTTAAAAATAATAGCAGTTCAAGTTTCCATGTAAATTTAGCTCAACATATTGATTTAGAAGGCCAATGGCTGGTTGCATTAGCAAAGATTTCATATCCCTGTACATGGCATAATTTACCGGATCATGAAGCCTACTTTGAATGGAGGAAGGTTGGTGATGTGGAGATCCATACGCAAAGTATTAGAGCAGGCTACTATAACAACGTTATTCAACTCGAGACAGAGATGGACATGTTTTTCAAAAAAACAAACTCGGATATCTGCATGAAATTCAGCACAGTTCAAAAGAGATTTGTATTTCAGGCAAGCAGTCCGTATGAAATATGCTTCTTCAACACTCTAGCTTATATGCTGGGTGTGAAACCAGGGGAAGGGATACATGTAGGTGAACCAACACTGGCTCCTTTTCCGGCGGATATAAAGGCTGGTTTCTATCACCTATACTGTTACAGCGATCATGAATGGGATCATTATTTTCAAAATTATTTCGCTTCGTATCCCCTCTGGTTAAAAAAGGATTTGCTATTGCTAAACTCCATCTGAAAACAGCGGCATCAAATATAACTTCATATGTCATAGGTAGAGCCATGAGTAAAATGAGTGGTTCTACACACACCGAAGGTCAAGAAGGTTCAGGAATTATGGTTTTATCCAAAAGATCCAGAACAAGACCCCCTGGTAATCGTTTAAGGACGGTTAAAAAACAACGACAAGCACGAAAAAGGAGATCAGTTGGAGCTGACAAACGAAGAGGATGGAAGTCTTCCGCAAGTTTTGATATATTTAACACTAGGACTCCCAAAATTCTAACACTACTAGAACTCCCAAGCCCGTCAATTTGACGGCGAGCATTCTGGATGCGAGGGCGGTGATGACGTCATCGCATTAACGCTAAATTTTGGTTTTGACAAGAATTAATAATAATAATTGATCAAAACCTATTATGTTTTATTGTTATTTATCTATAGTACTGGAAAATAATACAGAGTAGAGGGTACATTTTTAAAAAAAGCTTTACTAATCTGACCAAAAGGTGGACAGCTCCATGTTACGGCCCCCCCCCTTCACTTCGTGGACATAAACTAGCGCTAAAAATGCATTCAACTCATCCACACTCATGTCCGAGGAGGAATCATCTCCTAAAACTCTGCGGGCCTCAGCCACACTGCAGCCCTGAACGTGGATGAGCATTTCGGCATCCACCACGCAGAGGAATGCAGTCTGGGCATCTTGGATCTGGCTCTCTGTCAAGGCGTTCTGGCTCTGACGCCTCCTCTACTTTCTTCCTCCCCTACCACTGTCCACACAGTGCCATCCTTTCCTATCTCCTCCTCCTTCCCAGGTGTGCGCTTGTCTTGCGATGAAAACGCTGTAAAGCGCAGAATAGATTGTTGTTACTGGGCTACTATATCTATGACCTAACTAATTCTTTATTTCTTTGTCCATTATCAGTACCTAGATTTGTAGTTTTTCTCCTGCCAGGGAGCTGGATTGCTGGGTTTATAGCTGCATGGGCACTGGGCACCTGGCTCGTCTCCCTATCTCTGAACCTGCGCTGATTGTGGGACTGTTGCTGTAGTTTAGATATTATTAGTTTACCAATCTGTAAACTATAGCCTAAAATGATAAAATCGTTACATAGGGTAGTCTTTTACTACCTTGAAATAATGCATCACAACCTCCTGCTAATGGGACGACTCGTGTTTTTTTTCACCGGGGGAGGCTTACTCTCTGACCCGCTATCACTGGAACTGAATACTGGCCAAGAGGCGTCAGAATCCCTCTCGACCCAGAATCACGATCATCTAATTTTTGAAGCATTTCCAATGTCTCTTGAACAGTAAATATCCATAGAAGCCATTTGTTGGATGCCAACAATCTGACTGCGTTCTAGAGTGGCGGTTGCTATTCAGCGCTCGCGCGTATACTCAGCCGCGAAAAAAAATATCAATGTAAATAATAGGGCCGTCAAAATAGCGGCCGTGGTAGTTAGAGGTAGAAATAATTAGATATTTTATTTGCTTTGTTATTTAAAAAAAAGAGACATAGGAATACACAAGACACAGGTTTAGAAAAAGTCAGGATGCCAGGAAGATAAGAGTTTTAATAAACCAGAGTTATGGCATGTCAAACTTTCAAAACCGTCAAATTGACGGCTCTGGGAGTTCTAGTGTTAAATAATGGCTCTTTTACATAACAAATCATCAGAGTGCACGCTGGCAGAGTTGGACCTATTTTCTGCCCCGATGACGAAGCTATCGATTGAAGATAAAATTTACACCGAGATCCAGCCTTTATCAGCAATCACCGATGGAGGCCCGATCGAGTTTTTCATTCCGGGAGATGGAGAAAAGTATCTGGATCTCAACGATACGCTGTTGCATCTCAGAGTGAAAATTACTAACGAGGATGGAACAAACCTGCCGGATGATGCACCTGTAGGGCTCATCAACTACCTGTTAAACACCATCTTCAGTCAGTGTGATGTCACTCTCAGAGATCGATTGATTTCACAATCCGGCGCCACCCATCCGTATAGAGCCATGATTAGGACATTGTTAAACTTTTCTGAGGATTCTTTAAAAAGCCACTTTAGCTCTGGTCTTTTTTATAAAGACACAGCCGGGGCTCTGAACTCTATCGTTACAACTAACGGGCCTAACCAAGGTCTTAACAGCAGAGCAGGTTTTACGGCAAATTCCAGGGAGGTAAATCTTCTAGGGCCCCTGCATGCAGACATATTTTTCTGCGACCGACTTCTTTTAAACTCTGTTGACCTCAAAATTAAACTTACAAGAGCCAACACCGCCTTTTGTCTCATGGTGGCAAGAGATTCCACTTTTAAACTTAAGATATTAGGAGCCTCTCTTTTCATCAAAAAAGTTTATGTCTCTCCAGCCGTTCGATTGGGGCACGCTTCAGCTTTAATGAAAGCAAATGCTCTCTATCCACTTTCACGTGTGAATGTAAAAACATATTCCATCCCTGAAAATTCAAGGGAGTGCACCCTTGAAGAGAATCTTTTCTTGGGTGTCTTTCCCAAGTATGTGGTGATCGCGTTACTGGATCATAATGCTTTTACAGGAACACGCGATCTCAATCCGTTTGCTTTTAATCATTTTGATATGGAATATTTAGCCTTGTGTAAGGATGGTAAATTCCTGCTAAGGCCTTCCAGCCCGATTTTGACCAAGGTAATTCAGTGAGAGAGTATTACAACTTGTTTACGGCTACAGGACGACATCTCAAAGATCTTCCGCTGAGTATATCACGTCAGGAATTTAATCAAGGATACTCTCTATTCGCATTTAATCTTAACCCAGGAGAGGACGCAGATGCTCTATCTCCAGTTTCCAGCGGGAATTTAAGATTGGAAATGCGTTTCAGAAACCCGTTGCCTCATACCACCACGCTGATCATCTACGCTTGTTATGACTCTATTTTAGATATTGATTCAAAGAGGCATGTGCTGGTGGATTATTATTAATCTAATCAGAGAGGAATAATGATGAAATTGAGAACCTGCTGCATCATCTGCTGGGAGATTTGTTTTGCGGCGTGTGGGCGTGCGACCAGCTGCCGCTGTTAGCTGACACATTCCCAGGGCCGGCCTACTTTATTGTGAACACACATCCTTCACACATGCCTTGAGAGCACTGGTTAGCTCTGACTTTGGATGAGAATGGTCAAGCCAGCTTTTTTGACTCTTATGTATTCTCTCCGGATTTCGAGTTCTACCCGTCAAGTATTGTAACATTTTTAAAAGAAAGATCCTCAAAAATATTGTATCACAATAACCAGCTTTAAAACACTCTGTCCACTATGTGCGGTCACCATTGCATGTTTTATCTATGTCATAGAGCATGCGGATTAACACTGCAGCAAGTGTTGTCGAAATACACCGGAGATGTGGTTAAGAATGATTCAATGATATCTAACTTTGTGAAAAAATATCAGAAATGTGTCATTAATCAAAGTTCTACATTTTATACTCACTGAACATGCTCTTTGGAGATGTTTCTGGATTGTTATGGAATTTAAATTGTCATATTTTTTTTTCATTGTTTGCTTTTCTTCTGATTTAATATTTGTCTAATGACATCATATGTCAGTGTATGAAGTAGAGAACGAAGCTAGACTTGAAAATATAATTAATAAAGATTTTACTGAATAAATGAAATATGCTACATGTTTCATTTTCTTATGGTGAAAATGTAATCCATCGGGGAGGTAGTGTCGTCTTACGAAGAGACTTTTTTGGCTTCCCCTCAGCATTTTTTGGATCTTCCAGCTCGGATCTCGACCAATGGGGAGAAAGAGTTATCCTATCCAGGAGTGACGCTGAAAAACTAGTCCATGCATTTGTTACTTCAAGGCTGGACTATTGTAATTCTTTACTATCAGGATGTCCACAAAATGCAGTTAAAAGCCTTCAGCTGATTCAAAATGCTGCAGCAAGAGTTCTGATGAAAATTAAAGAGAGAGATCATATTTCTCCTATTTTAGCTTCCCTTCATTGGCTCCCTGTTAAATCCAGAATAGAATTTAAAATTCTCCTCCTCACATATAAAGCCCTTAATGATCTAGCTCCATCATACATCAGAGATCTGATTGTTCCATATGTTCCTAACAGGGCACTTCGTTCTCAGACTGCAGGTTTACTGGTGGTTCCTAGAGTCTCTAGAAGTAGAATGGGAGGCAGATCCTTTAGTTATCAGGCTCCTCTCCTGTGGAACCAGCTCCCGGTTTTGCTCCGTGAGGCAGACACCCTGTCTACTTTTAAGGCTAGGCTTAAAACTTTCCAACAGGGAGGGAGCCTTCCTCCCTCCCTGTTGGATGGAGTAAGGGGGAGTCAGGTTTAGCCTAAACCGGCTCAGTTATGGTTGAGGTGCAAACACACCCTCCATTTCTGCTACCTGTATGACCCCTTCTCTTTTCCAATGGTTATAATCAGTCTGACAGAGAGAGGTATCCCAATCCTTGTGGTTTTTAGTATAACAATGACCATCAGTGGGACCCTTTGTGGGGTGCCTTGAAACGACGTTGTTGAAAATAAGCGCCGTTTAACTAAATAATCTGAACTGAACTTTCTGAACTTTCTACACTTTCTGTGTAGTTATGCTGCTATAGGCTTAGGCTGCTGGAGGACATAATGACCACTTTCACCCTATTCATTATATTCTCACAATAATCTTCAATTTTGCATTATTTGCTGTTATTTCAGCTTTTAACTTTGTTCTCTCTCTTTTCTCTTCCTAGAAGCTACACCTGGCCTGACTCTGTATCTACCTGTGACACCTTTCTGGAAAGGGGCATCATCCGAGCTTCTGCTGGCAACAACTTAATGCTCACCCTCTACCGATGATCCACATGGCCCTGTCTTTTAGTGTTTAACCCTTTCTCTCTCATGGCGATTGACTGAGCTTTTACTGTGACTAATATATGTGGTCTCTTTCAGACTCTAACCTTAAAAACTGGCTCAGAGTTTATATGTTCTTTCTTTCTAGGTGGAACGAATAAAGGAGCTACATCCATTAACATTTACTTTTCCTTCCCATAGAAAGTACTCCTGGATCAGTGCTTCTTTGTTCTCTTTGTGTCTCTGCTCTGTTCTCTCTAACCCCCAGTCGGTCGTGGCAGATGGCCGCTCACACTGAGCCTGGTTCTGGTTCTGCTGGAGGTTTCTTCCTGTTAAAAGGGAGTTTTTCCTCTCCACTGTCGCTACATGCATGCTCAGTATGAGGGATTGCTGCAAAGTCAACGCCAGTGACTGTCCACTGTCTCTACCTGTTCCCCGAGGGAGGGGGAATGCTGCAAGTCACTGAGGGAATGCAACCCTGCTGGGTTTCCTTAGACAAAAAAATTTTTATCCAAATTTTGAATAAATAAAAACTCTGACTGCACTGTTCAATGGTTGGGACTAATTGGAAAATGTATGTACCTGACTTTTGTGAAGCGCCTTGAGAAAACATGTGTTGTAAATTTGGGGTGCTATTTTAAATAAAACGGGAATTAAAATTGAAATTGAATTTCCTTCTTCTTCTCTGCTTAACGCTGGGAGGTGCCTCAGCAGTTTCAGTAGATGATCCCTTGCCCTCTGTTTTGAACCGTCTATATTTATCACCAGCATAAGGGTTAATAACTGAAGATGTTTACCTCTGACAAGGGAATGTAGAAAATCTGACTATCCTCGGGGTAGCGGTGCTCCAGAGTTTTTAAATGGAAGCATGAGATTTTTCAGCAAGTCAATCATGTGGGACCTGTAGAATATAAACTATCTACACGGGTTGGACAATGAAACTGAAACATCTGGTTTTAGACGACAATAATTTATTTATTTTTGGGTGTGGGTTTTCCCTTTTGCGGCCAAAAAAGCGTAATTCTTTTTTTGGGAATGACAAATACAAGTCCTGCCCCATTGGCCCAAGGGGGGGGATTTTAACCTTTTCTTCTGGCAGGATAGTGGCCAGGTCACTACGTGATACGGTGGGGGGAAAATGTTTCCTGACTCGCTTCCTCCAAAACCCCCCAAGTGGCTCATAATATTTAGATCTGGTGACTGTACAGGCCATGGAAATTTTTTCAACTTCATCTTTCATTTTTCATTAAAACCCAATCTTTCACCAGTTTTGCGGTGTGTTTTTGGTGCACCATCCTGATACACGGCCCCCGCCTTCAGGATACAATTTTTTAAAACCTTTGGGAAAGGGGCACTTTGGTCCTCAAGAAGGGTTTTCGGTATTTCCTTGGCAGTGATGCGCCCATCTAGCCCCAAGTTTTTGGCCCAAGGGAATCCCCTGGTATGGGGGGCTTCCCAAAAAAAATCACAAAACCACCCCCAAGGCTTCATTTCTGGGCTTTGGCAACACGGGGTTTTGGTACGCTTTTTTTTGGGGTTTTCTCCACCCCGGGAACTCTCCCGGAGGGGGGAAAAAACATAAAGGTGGATTTCCATCAGACAAAAATACATTTTTTCACATTGCCCACCCCAAAGATTTGCGCCCCTTTTTGCACCTTTGGGCCCCCGGGACGTTTGGCTTTGGGGGAAATGAGTGACCAAAGGGTTGGTATAGAGCCCGGGGGTTTACATTCCCCTGTGGGGGCCCCCGACAGACGGGTTCTGGTAAAACCCGGGGGGAGTTGGGTGCCCTTTTAAATTCTCCCCGTGATTTGGGCACCTGTGGTTTTATTTTTTTTGGTTTACAATCCTTTTTTAAAACCCAAAACCCCTTTCAAAACAAGTTTCCTCTTCCCGTCCCAGTTAATCCGGGTTTGGGAGGGGGGTTCGCCCTTTCTTGGTGGTAGCTGAAAATTACCCTGGAACCAGGGCCTTTTTGTTTAACATCACAAAAAGACTTGTTTTCTTGGTGACAGATGCGCCACAAGACTTTGCACCAAAAATTTGTCCTCTTTTGAACTCGGGAAAGGGTCACCCATAAGTTGTGTCCCATTTAAATTTTTTGACCCAAAACTGTGCTCTTACCCTGCTAATTTAACCTTCAAAATCGGTTTTTTCCCTTGTTTGAAATTGGGGCAATCATGAAGACTGTGCTCCCCAGGCTGGTCCAAATTTTAGGCCCATAAAAACCTCCAACACTAAAAACGACAGGTGTTTCGGTTTTCATTGCCCAAACCCCTGTATGTGTGTAACTGGAATGGTGCAGATGGAGGAAAAGGGGAGTCAAGCTTAGGGAGTGAAGCATAAAAAGGGGAAAAAAGGGTCATAAATTGGTGAAGGACAAGGGATTACCGGATGGGGGTTTAAAGAAGGTGAAAAGGGGGAAAGTTTGTTAGAAGAAAAAAAACCAGAAGCCCTCCTTTTTTGGACCTAAGGAACTGTTATGTTATACATGATGTGACATGATAAAAATGAAATATGTTGAACCCCCCCTTGGAGACTGAATAAAACGAAGGGGAAAGCGGAAGAGCCCCCCAAAAACGTTGGGCTCGGGTTTTTGGGGCTGGGGTCCATCTCCCCCTTTGCAGAGGCGAAAAAATTAAGCTGAATTGTACTTTGAGTTTATTTCATTTTTTGGAAACCCTTTTTAAACCCAAAACATAAGGGACCCGGGGGAAAGCAGAGACAGCTTGGGGCCAAATTGGGGGCTCGTAAAAAGTTTTGGGGAAAGGACAGGTTTTGAAAAAAAATTGGGATCACTGAGGGAGGACCAACAGAAATCAGACAAAGGCTAGCCAAAAAAACTACAGAAAAGGTAAGCAGAACCTGTTCAATAAAAATCTGCTTTTGGGATTTTCGATAGGCTAAATTAATTTGTGTTCCCGATGTCTTAGTAAGTCTGAAGTTTTGCCAAAACTTAAAAAAAAAGAGTGTCAAAATGTTGACTAGGATTTAAACTGGGGGAATAGGATGTTGTTTTAAAGAGATTACAAGACTTAGTGGGGGTTTTATTGTGGGAAATATAGTAGTTTCTCAAAAGGGTGGGGGTTCAATTTATTTTCGACAAGAGGACTAACTGTTGTTAAGCTGGGTTAGAGGCCCGGGGGAAAGTGAGGAAAACCTCAAATTCTACAAAAAAATTTAAATTACACGGGGGACCAGGCATAAACACTTGGGTGTAAATGCCGTGTTTTTCCCTGAGTTTTGCCTCAGTTAAAACTGGATTAAGACGTAAAAAGCCACAAGCAAAATATTCTGAGAATAAGTCCTGTGAAGTGAAAAAACTGTGAGGGGGGAGGAAATAATCCAAAACAAAGACCAGGTTTTGATAAATTGTGAAACTGTGAGCAAATTTTCAGGAATTCAGCAAGCCCCCAGGCTTTTGGGAAAAACTCATGAGCTGTGCCCCAAGAGGAAAAAATCTGTGTTACAGACATTATTAGGCGGAGTGAGGGGAAAACTTGTGTGTGGGGGGAGAGCAGCCTGTGCAGAGCGGCTTTCATAGCATGTGACTGAATGCAGCTTTCTGTCCAGAAACCGAAAAAGGGGATAACAAAAGACGCCCTCTGATTGCTTGCTTTTGATGAGTAATGGAAATATTTCCTGTGAAAAACTCAGATTACAGACGTCTGCATAAACACAGAAGGAACAATATAAGCGGGGGAGATAACACCGTAAGATAAAGAATGAGCTGTAAAATTTGGAGAAAAATTTTTTAAACCAACAACAGACTTGTTAGAGTTAAAAAGTGAATGACCTGGACAAAAAACACACCAAGCAAAAATCAGACAAGATTTATAGTTTAAAAGCATTGAGCTGTGAGCCAAAACACACACCTTTTGGCCAAAACCAAAGACTAAATTAGGAAAACACGAGTGAATTTAAAAAAGCGGTTGTGTGTGCGGGGGAAAGGGAAAAATCCAAAGTAGCGGGCAGCCCCCATGGCGGGTTAAAAAAAAAAAAAAAATGGGTGTGAAAACCCTGGGGGACTGGATAAGGGGTTCATTTTCTGGTGAATTAATAAGGGGCGGGCCACTGAAAAACGGGGGCTCCGGGGGGGTGGATTTTGTTCTAGTGTCTTGAGGGTCGATTAGAGAACCTTCAATTGGGCCAGGAACTCGGGACATAGGGGTGCCGGGGAAATTGAATGATGGGGGCTAAGATAACGCTTTAAAAAAAATTTATACCCCTTTTAAAAAAAAAAAAGGATAGTATTTTGTCATAAGAATGGAAGGTGAATTTAATAGAGAAATGGATATTAGTCCAGAGAAACAGAATGATTCAAAAAGACCATAGAGAATCAGCTCCTAATAATGAAAGCTGCTATTAAAAATCACATGAAAAAACAGAATTAGCAGAAGTTGGTTAAAAACGGATGGGTTTTCTAAAAAAAATGAAGAATTGAAAAAAGATGGAAAGAGCAAGACAGATAGAGAGAATGTTGAGCAAGTGGGTTTTTGTTGAGGGGGGACCCGCCAAAACAAGAAAAAAGATTTGGGGCTGAAAAACAGTGTAGAGACTGCAGATGGTTTTGGGCAGGGAAAATGGAAGGAACTTCGAGACAAAAACAGAAAAAGACGAAAAAAATTTTGGGTTCACAGATGGGTTTTTTGTTTGGGGGCAAAGTAGTGACCATGCGATAAAAGGGAAAAATGCCAAAAGCAGACAGATTAAAGATAGCAGTTAAGTTGAAATTTTGCTGCCATAATATAAAACTTCTCGCAAATCAGCCCACTTATCACACCCCATGGTCCCCCCCTTTCTCCTCCTACTGGCTTATACCCCATTGCAAGTTACTGGGGGACAAGTGAGCGTGTGTGATTTACCTCCAGTACTTGCTCACCCTTTCCGGGGCTCTTTTAACCCCCCCCCCTCTCCCCTTGCCCCCACCTCCCTCTGCCTCACTTTTCCACGGGTGGGTCTGTATTGTCCCTTGGAGGATCATTCATTTCACAGGCTCCCTAACTGACCCATTTGCTGACCGAGTATTACCGCCAAAAATTTGCAGCCGAGCCTCTGGCCCAATAAAGTGTTCCACCCCGCATTTTCTAATTTTCACCTAGTGATATGGTTTTGGCACACCTCTAAAAACCAGATGTAACTGGGGGCTCATTTAATATGTCAGTGTCAGGGAATTGGATAAAAGGAAGAACCCCTGCGGGCAAAACTTATTATGACGCTCCCTATGCAGGCACCACCTTTTATAGAAAAAACCAGAATCAGCCCCAACTGAAAATGGGGAAATTTTTATCCTCCCTCAACCCCCAATGCCCCCAAAAACCTGGGGCTAATTCCTCCCCCGGTGGACATGGAAAAACAGGGAGCCCCAAACCCGGGGCCCAAACCTTCTTATAGGGGGTCCACTTTTTCCCAACAAACAATTTGGGGGAGGATCGGATACAAGCCATTAACACGGGGAGATCTTACCACTTTGGGGTGTGCCCAAATTGCCCCCGATCAAAAAAGGGGGTATCTGTATGGTTACAAACACTGGACCCCTCTGGACAGCGGGCACCAGGGTAAGCTCTAGGTGATTAAAAGGGGCCCCATTGCGGGACTATGGCCAGGGGAAGCCACACAGCTGTAGGGACATAGAGCTTGTTGCGGGTACAAAAACCACCCCAGATGGGGAACTTTAAAATTTTTTATTCCACTCTCATAGGCATAGCTCTTACCCAAATGTATCCAGTAACCAGAGGATTTACCACTCCCAAAATTTTGAGGGGGAAAAGGGAAAAACCCACAAATCCTAGAGAATATTTAGATCAGTGCAAAACCCAAATGTCCCAAAACAGCCCCAGGAAAAAAATACCAGACAGAGCGGGGTCCCCAAAAGGGGAACTGGTTCCGGGATGCTGTCTTAAGGGGTTTTACCGGTTGCAGGTTTAAAAACAAAATGGGGAGGATAATCCCGACCTCCCGTGGATCAGGAAAACGGGTATGGGATAGCCATCTGATGCTTTCTTTTTCCCAAAACTCAAAGAGGAAAAAACAAAATGAGGAGAGTGAATTAAAAACGTTACAAACTCAGCTCCTGAAAATGCAATTAGCAGAAGCTAAACAGAAGGGTTGGGGGGAAAAGAAAAAGGAGGGTAAAAAAAAAAATTTAGTTTGAAGGTGCAGTTTTCTCAGCCCCCCCGGCTCCTCCATTTCCCGGGAAAAATCGAGAAACAGCAGGACAGTGGCATCAGGCCCCGGTCCCCAATCAGGGACATGCTGGTCGTTTTGGGGGGAAACGGGCAGGGCCAAGAGAAAGGGGCTTCCAGAGGGGACCACAGAGGAGACGGGGAATGCTGATGTGGTTTTTTTTACTGCACTGAGCCTGGACATTGGGGGGCCCGAGATTCCCCCATAAGAATTGTCCAACCCGGAGGGTTTTATGGGTGTTAGGGTCCGCAATGGCTCCTCCGGGGTCCCTTTCCCTTTTACAGGGGCAGAGGTGGCCCAGCACGGGGGGGTGCCCACGGACCAAAACTCCCAATTTTACCGGCCTGGGGAGAGCCTAGTCTCTGGCACGGGAAGCACCACTAAAAAGGTCCCCACCGACCCCAGAAGACAGCGGGACTGCGGAACCCCTGCTGTCTGTGGAGGGGTTGTCTGGAAAAAACCCCTTCCTTTTTTGGTGGACACGGGGGCCCCCTTTTTAAACCCATCAAACGGGGCTCCTCCAAAAAACACACCCCTCCCCCAAAGGACAATACAACTGTCAGGGGGGTTTTCCCTGGGGCCCAAAAAGGCAGGTCCGGGGCCATATACCAAGCCTTTAAAGACTGAAATTGGTGGTTGGACAGCCTTGAGTCACAGTTATCTAGTCTCCACTGACACCAGTAAATTTTACTGGGTAAAAAGGAAACATGTTAAAAACGGGGAGCAAACCCATTTTTATGGGGGACTGATGGAACGCCGGTTCACCTGCCCAATGGCATCCCGGGTTATTTTGTGGCAATAAAACTTTTTTTTCACATGGACAATACCTCCTCCAGCCACTGCAGGACTCACTGGCTGACATATATTGGGTTTTTTGCTTGCAACCTGAAAACCACCGCGCAAAAAAGGCATTCTCTCGGCTTTCCATCGGTGGAAAACCCGGGTCTCCACTCTGGGGCCCCCTATGTTTAACCTCCTCTGACCCCCCGCATGTCACCTTGTTTTATGATAGAAAATAAATTGTGAATGTTTTCCAGGAAAGGGTTTTGGCTGACGAGTTAGAGGGTACGCACTGGGGACATTGTCCCCCACAGACCCTTTATGTAGCACCAAAGGAGTGGTGGCCGGGGGTTCACTTGACTGAAGAGCAGGAAGTGTTTTAAAGGATGTTGGTCTATTGGCGTGCCTCATTTCTCCTTTTGGCTCTGCACCCAGGTCATGAAGCACGTGAACTTGGAGGGGTGTTAAAAACGCTCCCCGAACCTACAGGATTGGCAGCCTTTGGCAAATCCCTGACCTTTTTTAATTTCGCCCTCAGGGGAACACTTATCGGCATATTTTCAACCACTCCACGGGGTGGGCCCCACACTGGAGCATGTTCAGTTTAGACAGGAAAACCATGGTAGGGAAAAAACCCGACCACCGCTGGCAGCTGCCTATTGTGGAAAAAATGCCTTTTCCCCCCTCTGGGGAGAGGGGGCCCCCAAAATGTAGGCCTGATTCAATGTTTCCCCTATTACCTTTCAGTTGACCCCCCGACCCAAACCCAATATGGAAGGCCCCAATACCCCCCACAAAAAACCCGCAGCAGGGAAATTGGGGCATTAAAGATACAGTGGAAGGCCTCTGGAACTCAGGGGTTTTAGAGTCCGCACATTTTTCTCTCCAAGATTGCCCTTCTACCACCAAACACCACTCTGATTCCCTTATGTGGATGACATTCTCCTCGCAAAACCCCACTGTGGGGCTGAAAGCCCTAGTGGGAAAAGCAATTTGTCTTTCACATTTTGGCTAAAAAAGGTACAAGGTTTTAGCAAAGCCAAAATCCAAAAAATTTCAGACACCAGGTTGACTTTTGGGGCAGAGTTGTTTCCCAACCTGGCACGGGGATGTTCCCCAGCTCACCAATCTGCAGTTTTTGTCCCAAACCCAAAAAACCCCTCCGGGTTAAAGGACATGTTGTCTTTCCTAGGACTCACAGGGTATAGCAGAATCTTTTGTGCCCCGGCTACACCGGCCTCACTGCACCCCTTTGAGATCTTGTCAAAAAAAACAGGGCATGAGAAAACCCAACTGCCCCGCTTGAATGGAACCAGAGAAGCTGAAGAAACGTTTATTAACTTAAAAACCAGCCTCTTGGAAGCTGCACCTTTGGCACACCCCAGATTACACTCTGCCAAAAAAATTTCAGCTGGATTTTTTTCGTAAAAGCACACACAGCTGTTCCAGAAAAAAAAGGGGGAATAAAAACAGTGCTTATGTACATAAGTGTAATGCTGGACAACATGGAAAAAAGACATCATGAGTGCCCCGACATGGGAGCAGGGATGGCTAAAAAAATCTAAAAAACGGGGGCACGGTAGTGAAAGGGGCAACCCCCTAATATATTTTATATCACATGGTGGTTGCCCTTTGTGAAACTCTCAGGCTTTCCCCGCTCTCACCACTGAGACAACAGAGGCTGGAGTAAAGGGGTGGAGGGCCCCAACATCACATCCCCACATGAAGGGAAAAAACATGGCAGATAGAATAACTACCGGTACAAAACACATTTTCTGCCGCAGAAAAAGTGGAGTTTAATGAAAAAAAATCAGACCAGATCTACAAAGTACATCCCCTAAAAAGACGCTCGAAACCTGTACACAGACGGGTGCTGCTTCAGACATGACACAGAAGGACTTAAGGCAGCATACGCGGTGGTGGAAGACACAGGGGCAGATTTATCACAGTACAGGAGAGGAAATGACAGATGCACAATCAGTGCAGAGAGCAGAAATTTTGGGAGTAATAGCTGCCCCTTGGGGAAATTAGGGGCAGGACAAAGGGTAAAAATTTACACAGATTCTGCATACGCTGCAGGAGCAGTACATGTAGAACTTTAAAAAGTGGTGGGAAAACCCGGATTTAGAACTGCAGGACAAAAACCCATTTAAAAACATGAACAGGGGAAATGAGAAAGGTTGGGGCTGAAGCTTTGTTGCTCCCTCAAGAAGTAGCCGTCATTAAATGCAGAGGACATGACAGCAGTAACACCAGAGTAGCACAAGGTAATCAGGCAGCTGACCAGGCTGCTAAACAGTGTGCAGGATATCAGCCCAGGCACATATCATATTAAACAGGTTTCTAGGATTTCCTTTTATCATCTCCGGAACATTGCCAAAATTAAAAATATCCTGTCCAGGATTGATGCTGAAAAACTAGTCCATGCATTTGTTACTTCAAGGCTGGACTATTGTAATTCTTTACTATTAAGATGTCCACAAAATGCAGTTAAAAGCCTTCAGCTGATTCAAAATGCAGGAGCAAGACTTCTGATGAAAATTAAAGAGAGATCATATTTCTCCTATTTTAGCTTCCCTTCATTGGCTCCCTGTTAAATCCAGAATAGGATTTAAAATTCTCCTCCAAACATATAAAGCCCTTAATGATTTAGCTCCATCATACATCAGAGATCTGATTGTTCCATATATTCCTAACAGAGCAGTTCGTTCTCAGACTGCAGGTTTATTGGTGGATCCTAGTCTCTAGAAGTAGAATGGGAGGCAGATCCTTTAGTTATCAGGCTCCTCTCCTGTGGAACCAGCTCCCAGTTTTAGTCCGTGAGGCGGACACCATGTCTACTTTTAAGGCCAGGCTTAAAACTTTCCTTTTTGATAAAGCTTATAGTTAGAGTAGCTTAGGTTATTCTGAGCTATCTTCCTTATTTTACCTCCATCTTCTTCTCCCCTTGTTGGATGGAGTAAGGGGGAGTCAGGTTTAGCCTAAACCGGCTCAGTTATGGTTGAGGTGCAAACACACCCTCCATTTCTGCTACCTGTATGACCCCCTCTCTTTTCTAATGGTTATGGTCAATCTGACAGAGAGAGGTATCCCAATTGTTGTGGTTTTTAGTATAACAATGGCCATCAGTGGGCTCTAGATGGACAAACTGTCTACTTTTAAGGCTACGTTTAAAACTTTCCTTTTTGATAAAGCTTATAGTTAGAGTGGCTTAGGTTATCCTGAGCTATCTCTGTAGTTATGCTGCTATAGGCTTAGGCTGCTGGAGAACATAATGACCACTTTCACCCTCTTCGCATTATTTGTATTTGTATTATTTGCTGTTATTTCAGCTTTTAACTTTGTTCTCTCTCTTTTCTCTTCCTAGAAGCTACACCTGGCCTGACTCTGTGTCTACCTGTAACACCTTTCTGGAGAGGGGAATCCTCCAAGCTTCTGCTGGCAACAACTTAATGCTCACCCTCTACCGATGATCCACATGGCCCTGTCTTTCAGTGTTTAACCCTTTCTCTCTCCTAGACATAGCTACTGACTGAGCTTTTACTGTAACTAACTCTATGTGCTCTCTTCAGACTCTAAACTTGGAAACTGGCTCAGAGTTTATCTGTTCCTTCTTTCTAGGTGAAACGACTAAAGGAGCTACATCCATTAACATTTACATTTTCCTTCCCATAGAAAGTACTCCTGGATCAGTGCTTCTTTGTTCTCTTTGTGTCTCTGCTCTGTTTTCTCTAACCCCCAGTCGGTCGTGGCAGATGGCCGCTCACACTGAGCCTGGTTCTGCTGGAGGTTTCTTCCTGTTAAAAGGGAGTTTTTCCTCTCTACTGTCGCTACATGCACGCTCAGTATGAGGGATTGCTGCAAAGTCAACGGCAGTGACTGTCCACTGTCTCTACATGCTCATCCAGGAGGAAGGAATGCTGCAAGTCACTGACTGGATGCAATCTGCTGGGTTTCCTTAGATAGAAAAACTTTTTATCCAATTTGAATAAATAACAGAATCTGACTGCACTGTTCAATGATTAAGATTAATTTTAATGTATGTACCTGACTTTTGTGAAGTGCCTTGAGACGACATGTGTTGTGAATTGGCGCTATATAAATAAAAGAAAGAAAAAAAAAGAAAAAAAAAAACATAATGCTGTGTTCAGAAGCAGGGTGGACACCAGAACCCACCCTGGAAGAAGTAATTAAATTACAAAAGGGGGCCTCTCCTGAGGAAAAATCAGTTTGGAAGGCCCGAGGGGGCTCAGAGGATCAGAATGGTCTCTGGAGAAGCCCAGATGGACGTCTCATTTTGCCACCAGGTCTTACCAAAGTAGCCCTAGAAGAAGCACACGGAGTAGGACATGTGGGAACAATGCAAATGTTGAAAAATCTTGAACACTGGTGGCACCCTTTTTTGAAACCAATGGCAGTGCATTGGATTAATTCATGTGAGATGTGCAGGCAGTTCAATGTTAGACCAACCTTGAAGCCAGCACCTGGAAAGTTCCCAGTTGACCCAATAGCAGGAAAAGAGGTTATCATTGATTATACAGACATGAGTAAATGGATTCAGATCTCTGTTGGTGTGTGTGGATGCATTTACTGGATGGCCGGAGGCATGGCTTACAAGTAAGGAAGACAGCAAATCTGTGGTGAAGTGTTTGATAAATCATTATATCCCTAGACACGGTTTTCTGGCTAAAATAAGGTCTGACAATGGAACACATTTCAAAAATGAGGAAGTCAAGGAAGTGGAAAAATTTCTGGGACTGAAACACTCATTTGGCACTGTGTACCATCCACAGTCACAGGGGGAGGTTGAAAGAATTAATCAAACCCTTAAAACCAAATTGGCTAAAATCTGTGCACAGACCAAAATGAATTGGGTTACTGCCTTACCATTAGCTCTGATGTCTGTACGAAGTTCTGTAAATCAAAAACATGGTTTGTACCCACATGAGCTGCAAACAGGGAGGCCATTTCCAGGCCCACAAACAAGGTTACCGTTTCTCACTGAGTGTGAACAATCTATGTCTCATCGTGATTATTACAGATCTCTCCACAGTCTTGTTACAGCTTTCTCCAAACAGATCCCAGCAGAACCAGAGACCAGGGTCGGAACCACCACATCGGAAGCCGAGTGGGTCCTCCTGAAAGTCATCAAAAGAAAGTGGTCAGAGCCAAGATGGACCGGTCCATTTCAGGTCACAGAGAGGACAACCCATGCAATCAGGCTGAAGGGCAAAGGCGCTACTTGGTATCACTGGAGTCAGTGTGCAGGAGCAGAACCACCTCAACGATCCCGTTCTCAGGTCCAGGAGGATCTGAGCGAAAACACAGGAAAAGATAATCTCACTTCTCTCACCCAAGAAGGGGCAGAATAATCCCCGGGTGAGGGAAATTAGCCTAGGGTCAGTCTGCCCAGAGAGCTGAAGACAGAAGAAGAACAGCAGAAGAAGAGGCGAAGTGATTGAGTTTCCATCTCACTAGGAGTGGTAGAGTTTCCCTCCCACCCGAGAAGACACTGTTCGGCGAACATTTTATATTTTATACTACATTTTGATTTTTTGTATCTTTTTTCAGGTTATGATTTTCTCGTTTTACAGGTGGTACAGTAATATTTTTGCTTATTTCTACTTATTTTTAGAAGGACATTTTAGATTGTGAACTCTTTTTTGAGAGTTCAAAAGGGGGATTGTAGAATATAAACTATCCATGTGTGTAACTGGAATGTGCAAATGGAGGAGAGGGGAGTCAAGCTTAGGGAGTGAAGCATAGAAAGTGCAAAGTCATAAATTGGTGAAGGACAAGGGATTACCGGATGGGGGTGAAGAAGGTTAGATAAGATGAGTTTGTTAGAAGAAAATAACCAGAAGCACTCCTTATTTGGACCTAAGGAACTGTTAAGTTATACATGAGTGACATGATATATGTATATGTTGAACACACCCTTGAGACTGAATAAAACGAGCTGGAAGCAGGAGAGAGAGCAAAGTTGGGCTCGCAGGTGTTTGGCTGGGGTCCATCTCTCCCTCTGCAGAGGCGAACATAAGCTGATTGTACTTTGAGTTTGTTTCACTCTTTTGAAACCTGTACCCAAATCAACGGACCCAGGGAAGCAGAGACGGCTTCGACAGACCCCTTCACAACATTTCCTTGATATACAAATTCACCTCGCGAAGTCCAACTCTCACTTCTTTCGGATAATTTCTTCAAAATGTACTCAGCATTTTTACGGTTATGCTTCGGTAAGCTTTTCAGTACATCCATAACAACCTGATATGAAGGAGTCTGGTCCTGCCCTGGGCCTTGTTTTTCTTGAGACCGCCCATGATCAAGAACCTCGCTTGATGTGTCACGGTGCAGCGTCAAACTCACCCACTGTTCTTCTTTCACTCCTTGCTTGAGTAGAGTCAGATACTTCTGCAAAAGTGCTTCATATTTCTTGATTTTTTCATAAGAAGTCAAAGCGGGCTCGTTTAATATAGCTCTCATGTCTGCATCCAAATTCTCCTCCGCTGTCTGTCTGATGGACATCCCTGACTGGGCAAGACGCTTGGATTATGAGGGGAAATGAGAAACATCTTCTGCGATGTTCTGAGAGACATTATCTCCTGATGATTCCACCCACTAGGTCACCGATCAAGGGGGCAAGAGCCGTTAGGATGGGGAGAATAAAACCACCTCCCTGGTTTTTGAGAGCCAGCTGTTTACGTTTGATACCAGTTCTTTTATCAGCCAACAGTCTGATGATTTTTCTCTGCTTCTTCAATTTCCGGTGTTGAGAAGGAGATAGTTTAATGTTACCTTTTAAAATATTCAGCGCAACCTCACACAGAGCCTGAAGAAAGTCGGGTGAGCAGTGCGCGAGAATATCTTTACGTTTCTGAGGAGTAGCTTGGTACAGAGCACTGAATAATGGGAAATTCCTTTTATACGCGCAGACATGATGACTTACTTTGTTCTGGATACATACACAGCAGGCCACTGGTGAGGAAGTATGCCCGTTCTCAGTCTGAAATGTTCTGGGCAGGTGGGTGTAAAATCGATGATTAAATATCCATGAGCATCTCTCGTCGCATCTTCAAAACTCTCCAGGAAGAGACCCTTTTGAGATGGAAACATTTGTCGGGCCAGTATATTCAGCTGCAGTTTATCTCTCGGGTTCCTAAACAACACCATATAATTACAGTTCAAACTAATAGTGCTACTGAACTTTCCCTAATGGAATACATTTTGAGTCAACATCATAACGCTCATATTACTATGGTGATGAAACTGGGTAAAGACCTTCATCACGTTATCTTCATCTGAGGCTTGAGCTATTACGTCGTCTAATATGATCAGATGATTCTGATCAGGAGGAAACAGGTTTTCATCTTCAAAAGAATGAGGCAATCCTTCCACAAATGTAATATTTTTATTCATCTTCTGTAATTCAGCATACATGGGTTGAAAAGATGTGTAAATCCACACGATATTTTCTGGAACAACATCCATGACAAGGTTACAATTTTGCAAAACACTTTTTACAAAGAAAGTTTTCCTGCAGCCGCTGGGTCCAATAATCATACATGAGAAAGGCGTTCTAAATCTAGGATCAAAATCAATATCCTGTAAATCCATGGAATGTGACTTTTTTTTATTTTCTCTTCTTCTTAAGCTCTAATAACCAAAAGGCAGAGTTGTCCCGTCAGAAAAAAGACGTCACTTATCATAGACCAACTGAAACTTTTTAAGAAATGTTGCGTTTCTTAGGCGGAATCTCTTTTTATCCCTCCTGATCGTGTTCTGTGGAATTTCAATGACACACTCACTGGATCCTGCTAAGTAACCCTCAACCAGCCCTTTGATGCTGTCAAAATTGACCCTCTCGCTGCATTCGTGCATCTGAGTGATGCCTTTGAGACGCATCACTACCTTTTTCTGGTTTTTGGTTTGGTATGCATAACTCTTGGGTCCTGTCGATGCAAACTCCAAAATGCTGTCTCCCGCGAGCTCGTCAGTAAGATCGCCCAGATAATTTCCCAGTTCCAAAGGAGTTTCACCACTTTTTGTCACATAAATCAAACTGTCCGTGTCAATATAAATCTATCTGTCCTGCAATTGCTCCATGCTGCTGAGAAGTTTTAAACGTGCATAAGCGGTGGTAAATGCTGCAACGAACACATTGTTTACCTTGTTTGGAGGAGAGATGACACGTTTGCTGTAGTTCCACTGCACTACACACATTTCAGGGTTGAAAAAATGAAGTAGTTAACCCTGTATTTACTCGAGAACATGAAGCTGAAAAAGTCATCAGCGTTAGTGATGACTGTGGTCTGAGACAGATCACTTCTTTGCGCAAATTTCTCCTAAAAACTCAGGGCTAATTGGATACCCTGATGGAGTTTGTAGTCTCTTACATACTTTGACTTGCTCTCCTGATCCACTGCTTCAGATGGGTAGCCTGAAGCCTCCTGCTTACCCTTCACCCTTTTAATATTGTGTTACTTTTTCTCTCAAAATGCCACACCTCTGTGATTTTGGCCAGGCAATAACCACACTGCAACGCTTTACAAAACTCTACACACACCCACACACCTGTCAGAGCTATGTCCTCATCACTATGCATGCAGGGACCTGTTTGATTATTTATTTCAGCGCATGTGCAGCAGAGAGTGAAAACAAGTTTATCTCGGGAAGTTCTGTAAGGCAAAACGGGGAAAAAGAGGCCTCGTGGGGTACACCATGGCTCAAATGATACCGAAGTAACTGCCGGGATCATCAAAATCTTTGAAAAAAATGGTAGAGATAAGAAAGCACCCTTTTATCAAACTTTGACAGGTGAACTTGTGAACTGGAGAGGGGTCATGGGGTCATGTGAGCGGGGAGGTCATGGGTCAACGGGGTGTAGCCGAGGGGCGTAACCATGCATGCTGATTGGATGTCGTCATGAGGGGCGATACCTTAAATGAACCAATTATAATGCAGGGGTGTGTTTAAGGGTGTTATGGGGAAGGCCTTAAATGAACCAATGAAAACACAGAGGGTGTGTATGATATGAATAAAACAAGACAAATATGGTATTATTAGAAACTGTATGGCATCAGCACCAATTAAAATAGAGGGGGTGTGTTTAAGGGTGTTATTATTGAATTGTATGTTTTCCAGGCATTAATACATCTAAAAAAATACATGCAGCCTTTATACTTTAAAGGTATACTGAACTTAATGCTGGCCTGTCACATGAAATCCTAATAAAATGAACTGTGTAACCTGACAAAATTGTAAGTTCATTTTGCTTTTCCGGCAGGACCTATTTGCTGAATATATGAGCCAGTTTAAATCAGTTCAAAAATAGAAAGATCTAAAAGTAAATAAGGATTGTGCTTCCCTACAACGATAGAATGAGCAGACCTTCCACTTCAGCATTAACTGACTGACTGACTGACTGACAATCTGCTCCAACCACTTGTAAAGACCGGGGAGAAAAAGCAGGAGAAACGAGGAAAGACACAATATGTTATTAAAAGAAACCCTTACAAATCCTAACCCTAACCCTGTTTCCAAGTTATAAACTTTAACAGAAACTTTGCAAACCCTCAGTATACTGTTTCCAAGTTATAAACTGACTCTAGGGGAGATGTGTTTGTTCTGTAATAATGAGAGACTACATTTTGGGGACGTAATGATAATTTTAGGTACCTTTAACTTTGCTAAAACATTTTTTTTTTAACTTAGAGCAAACGTTATCAAGGGGTTTTAGAGAAAAAACTGTTATTCTCCAACTACCAACCTCATTCTTCTGATTCAGTCTCCATACTGACTGTGTGTGTGGGGGTGTGTGTGGGTGTGGGTGTGTTTGTTTGGGGGGGGGGGGGGGGTAAGGGTGGGTGGAGCTGCGTGTGTGTGTGTGTTTGTATGTTACGACCCCACTCGGTCTAGGGGTAGGGGGAAGTAAACATTTGAACCAGGTGGTAATGGTTAAGTGAATGAAAGAGTATTTTATTGTTTTCCAGTTCAGTCTCTTAGTTTTAACAAAATACAAACAAAAGGAGGGTACTTAGGAAGTACAAACCGCCTTAAAATAAAAAGGGGTAAAACCCAAAATACCAAAACCAAAAATTTAACAAAATACAAAACCAATCAGTAATTTCAACTGAAAATAATCCCCCAAAAAAGGAGGGACAAACTAACTCAACAGTTTCTTAAATCAAAGAGTCCCAGCTAACAAACAAACAAACAAGCCAAGATAAAGCTTAACAAGCTTTAAACAGACTCCTCTGAGTCAAGTTGGAGTCAAGCTACCCATCAAGCAGGTAAGCACACAAAATAACCAAGCTGCCCAACAAGCAGGTAAGCACACACACAAAAAAGCAAGTTAATCAACAAACTGGTAAGCACACAATCCAAGCAAGTTATTGTTTCAAGACACCCAGGTCAAAAGTGGCGAGCTGTTCACTCTAAACCACAGCTGCCCTTAGTGGCAGTTGCAGAGAGTTTATATAGAGCGATCTCTTCAATAATTGGCGGCGAATTTGGAAGAACCAGGAAATGAATAGTCCAAAATGGACTCCCGGAGTCGTCCTGCAGGAGGAGTACAGATTGCGCAGGGAGATCCGAGTCCATCAGGAACAACAAAGAAGAGTGTATCCAGCGAAGACGAGAGTAACCAGCGAAGAAGAGATCAACCAGCGAAGGTCCAGTAGGAGGATAGAAAAAGAAATCCGATCCCATCAGAAACAGCGGTACCAAAAGCACGGAGTGAAACGGCGCTTTGCAGCGACATCGGCTGGCCAGACTGTTGATGGTACAAAACAAAACACACACGAAACAAACGCATGCACAGGTAAGTACATACGGCCACCAGCCGTAACAGTGTGTGTGTGTGTGTGTGTGTGTGTGTGGGTAAGGGTGGGTGGGGTGCGTGTGTGTGTGAGGGTGTGTGTGTGTGTGTGTGTGTGTCACAGGAAATAAAGTGTTTAAATTGATTTAAGCTCACCCTATGCATCCAAAGTGTCAAGACAGAGGTCATGAACAGGTGAGGGCCTGGTCTATGGCCTGCTGCATATCAAAGGTCACTGGTTTCTCACTGGTAACACATGCTTCTAAAATGAAATTGTTGTCTTGGGATTAAGGGAGTATTTATACAGGCAGATTCCCATGTCAGAAGTAAGTGAGTTATACACCTTAAGTGCAATCCTTTCGATATCTACGGGCAGTCCATATAAACAAGTTTAAAAAATGAATATGTAATTCGGTAATTGGACCTCTTGAGCATTTCGGGCGTTGGGCCCCCCCCCCCCCCCCCCCCCCGCAAAAGGCAGCGGCTGAGAGGTTTAATAAAACGATACGTTTAATTCTTACCTACTGAATTAATTTGAATTCCCTTTTTTTTCAACTTTAATGTGCTTTTTTTCAATATTTTTTTTTTTTTTTTTTGCTGTCCATTCTCTTTGCAAAAGGAAACGTTGATGATAAGGCAGATTCGGTCCAAAAAACCTGCCACAGCAGCGCAGAAAGAAAGCCTCGCAAGCTGCACGGGACCGTCGAAAAAAAAGCTTCATCTTTGCCCCTTTTTTGACCACGTCAGGTTTCTGATACAGAAGCAGTTCGGTGACATCCAAGGTGATTTTAAACTGAACTGATCACTGTTTTTTGTTTTTTTTTTTTTTACTTGTTTTTGTTTACTTGGTTTTTTTTTTTTGTTTGATTTTTTCTTATGCTCATATAAATGTATAATCGAATCAGACTTGCCCTGGATGAAATAAGGGATTTAGTAGCTGAGCTTAATGAAATCCCAATAGCTGCACATTTTTTAGACGAGGAGGAGGGGGAGGATGAAGCATCTCCTTTTTAGCAACCACGGGGGACTTTTTAAAAACTTACTAAAAAACAAGCCCCTTGAGGATTTAAATAGCCCACCGTCTACCACCTGGCAGTCATCAAACCGGATCAGATAACTTCAAAACCCTTCAACATCACACATTTGCGGCGCAGCATGGGGGTTTATGTCAATCAGGAGGTAGCGGGCAGCTCTGATCAGATTGAGGCAGATCCTCCAGCGGTTGTTGGGGGAAACGTGAACGTTTTAAAATACATTGAAATAAGGAGACCTTTTTACCATCCCCCCCCCATGGTCTTGGTAACGTTCCAGAACTTGCAGCATTCCATACAAACATCATGGTTTTTGTCATTGAATTAGGGGGGGCCGACGTTGCAAGATCATTAACCAGACGTAACGACGTTGGTGCAGCTGGAATTAGTGGGTAAAAAATTTTAATCGTCATGTCACATTTACTTTTTACCGATGATGGTAATATGATCCTCCCTGCTTTCGAGGAAATTTTTTGGGACAAAACTTAGTACAATCAAAATGCTGGTGCCTGTAGACCAATAACTTGGAATTTTTTTTTTCTACAGGTAGAAAAATGCCCAGAAGGTGGTTTAAAAAAAGTAAGGCAACAGGAACATTAGACAGTGAAACGATTAATAAAAAAAATGCGTCACCTTGTATGTTGTAGATAATACGGGTAATCAGTTATGCTTTTCCTATCTGCCTTGCACACGTCTCGCACACGTCTCTGACCCTAACCCTTACTGGTGTGTGCAAAAAAATTAACAAAACCTGTCGCCTGTGCAGGTTGTCACAGAATCTGTCGCAATTCTTTATGTTTTGCTAGACACAATGAACCCCGAAAACAGATCTAATTCTGACAGGCTATGAGTGACTGTGAGTTGGTTAAAAACTTTTGGCAAGGTGTAAAAAAAGAATATACGTTATTCCAACCCCTCAGTAAAACCGGGTAAACACAGTTGTCATGAAAAAATGCTGTATTTGCAGTGGAAATTTTTCCTTCCCGGCTTAGACTTTACATGCGATCAGCATCAGTGCTACATTCAGACATGCAATCCCATTAATCAGTTAGATGAATAAACTGATTTTTTATGATTTTGAATGCTTCATCAATGAGAGCGGCGTGCACACACCCTTTTGGTCTGTGCAAAATTTTTGAAAGGTGATGAAGGGGCACGCTTAGGGGTTAGACTGCGCCCAAAAAATTTTGTTCTCCACTTAAAAAGGGGCCGATGTACAGAGGTTTCTGCTTAATAGCACACAATGCCCCGGGGTTTAGACAGCTTATTCTCAACAGCTATGCTGCAGTTAGGCATTAAACCCCTTCATTTCATGCTAGGGAAGTAAAGTTCTCTGTTTAACCGACCCTGATTACAGGTTAAAAACATTGATAGTCTTTTCCTTTTTTTGTATGAAGTTGAGTGCCATGCAAAAGCATTAGGTTTTACCGATCAAAAGCAAGGGTTTTTTCCAACACCTCTTCTCCTCTGAAGAGCGCCTCCAGTACGGGGGGGTATATCCTGCTCCATCATGCTACGCAGTGGAACGCTTGAGTCTTCAAAAAAACATTGCTTTTAACAGCTGGTACAGTGAAGCGAGCAAAGGGGTCTTTGACTTTTAAAAAAGAAGCTATTCGTTATAGTAAAAATGACGTTGAAATTTTTTTCAAGGCTGCTTAAAAAATTTCAGAGACGAGTTTTTTTAAGGAGACCCCAAGTGTGAACCCGTTTAAATGCATCACGATTAGCCCCATCAGCGTGCATGAAGGTTTTTGTAACCAATTTCCTTCCCCCTAAAACCTTGGCTGTCCCTCACCTCTGGAACCCAAAAACGTAGCAGCAAAACGTTCTCCATTCCATGGCTCAGGGGGATTGCAGACAGCAGAAAAATAGAATTTGAACATGCGTTAAACAAAAGGGGAAAAAAAAAATTGGCCCCTTTTTCAGTCGAGGGTTTGCAGAGATTAAAAGGGGGTCAAAGTTGCATTCGAATTTTACGGCTGTTTTTTCCCCCGGGCCCTGTAAATTGTGTTTTTCACCTCAAGTCTCCTTTGAGAGGGGGTAGTGTTTTTTAAAACAGTTTTACGCAGCCACTATAGAGAGAAGCAAGTTTCCCCCAAACTGTGTACGGCATTCGTCTCGAGGTCATCTGGGAGCATGAGTGGACTGAAATGAAAAAATTCCCACCCGGAGGTGATCAGCTTTCTTGAGAAAAGTTAACGCACCCGAACCGTTATCACCCCGAGATGCTCTGTATGGGGGACGCACCTACGCAATAAGACTCAGGTACAACAGCGGGGGGGGGGTGAAAAACTGTGCATTATGTCGACTACACATCTTTGTACCCCTATGTAAACGCCAGCTGCGTTTTTCCCCTCGGTCACCTCACCATCATTTACAAAAAATTTTGATGATCCCTGCAGCTACTTTGGCTTCATCAAAGCTGTGGTCTTTCCCCCCCACGAGCTCTTTTTTCCCCTTTTGGCCCTTACAGAACATCCCCGAGGGTTAAAATTGTGTTCACTCCTTGCCGCACATGCGCTGAAATAAATAACCAGTCAGGTCCCTTCAGGGGCATTAATGATGAGGACAGGACTCTGACGGGTGTGTGGGTGCGTTTTAGAGTTTTGTAAAGCGTTTCGCAGTGTGGTTATGCCCTTGCTAAAAAACCCAAAAGGTGTGGCATTTTTTAAAAGAGCAGTGACTCAATCTTCAAAGGGTACATCAACACTTTCTGAAGGGGGAAGCAGGAGGCTTCAGGGTACCCTTCTGAAGCAGTGGATCAGGAGAGCAAGTCAAAGTATGTAGCAGACTACAAACTCCATCAGGGTATCCAATTAGACCCTGATAAAATCGAGGTCAACACTGCCAAAAGGCCAGTGGCAAAACTGTGTTTAAACAGTTTTTGGGGGAAATTTGCGCAAAGAAGTGATCTGTCTCAGACCACAGTCCTCACTAACCCTAAAGAATTTTTCAGCTTCGTGTTCTCGAGTAAATACAGGGTTAACTACTTCCATTTCTTCAACCCTGAAATGTGTGTAGTGCAGTGGAACTACAGCAAACGTGTCATCTCTCCTCCAAACAAGGTAAACAATGTGTTCGTTGCAGCATTCACCACCGCTTATACACGTTTAAAACTTCTCAGCAGCATGGAGCAATTGCAGGACAGATTGATTTATATTGACACGGACAGTTTGATTTATGTGACAAAAAGTGGTGAAACTCCTTTGGAACTGGGAAATTATCTGGGGGATCTTACTGACGAGCTCGCGGGAGACAGCATTTTGGAGTTTGCATCGACAGGACCCAAGAGTTATGCATACCAAACCAAAAACCAGAAAAAGGTAGTGATGCGTCTCAAAGGCATCACTCAGATGCATGAATGCAGCGAGAGGGTCAATTTTGACAGCATCAAAGGGCTGGTTGAGAGTTATTTAGCGGGGTCCAGAGAAGGTGTCATTGAAATTCCACAACACACCATCAGACGTGATAAAAAAAGATTCCGCTTAAGAAACGCAAAATTTCTTAAAAAGTTTCGGTTGGTCAATGATAAAAGATGTCTTTTTTCTGACGGGACAACTCTGTCTTTTGGTTATTAGAGCTTAAGAAGAAGAAGAAGAGAACACTCCATGGATTCCATGGATTTACAGGAGATTGATTTTGATCCTAGATTTAGAACGCCTTTCTCATGTTTGATTGTAGGACCCAGCAGCTGCGGGAAAACTTTCTTTGTAAAAAGTGTTTTGCAAAATTGTAACCATGTCATGGATGTCGTTCCTGAAAATATTGTATGGATTTACACTTCTTTTCAACCCATGTATGCTGAACTACAGAAGATGAATAAAAATATTACCTTTGTGGAAGGATTGCCTCGTTCTTTTGAAGATGAAAACCTGTTTCCTCCTGATCAGAATCACCTGATAATATTAGATGATGTAATTGCTCAAGCCTCAAATGATGAAAACGTAATGAAGGTGTTAGGTATTAATTATCAAATAGTCAAGCTCAGAAGGAACGACACATGAGTCTCTGTTAATCTTGCAGCAAGATGGTAGCCCACTCTGCAGTGCAACTACAAAGTGTTGGCACCATCTCTCTTTATTTATATATGTGGTTCACACACACAGTTCAACAGAGGTGGAGGATTCCCTGTTTTGGGGTCAACATACAGGTGCTGTATGGTAACAGTCTGATTATTTTCTCTGTGAAAAACAGTGTCATACTGATAATCTGGCCCTGGAGTACCTTTATATCTCATGGTTACATGGAGCTCAGTATCTGGCATGTACTGTGCCTCCTGGGAAGTTTGTTTTTCTCTGGTTCTCCTCAGCAGTTCTCGAGCTGTGTGTGGGGCCTACATCGAGGGACCAGTAATAATGCGGCTGTGAGAATTCATTTAGGACTAGGGCCCCTTCGTCCACCACAGCTTTCATACCTGTTTCTGTTGATACTATACTTATATGCAACTTTTGCATAAGATCCCTTCCCAACAGGTTTACTGGGCATTTTTGACTTATCAGAACGGGGGCCTGACAAGTAAGTTTTGTCTCAGGCTCTGTTATTGTTACTGGTGCACTTAGGTAATGTACCTCTGATGTGCCAGCTGCTGATCTAACATGCACTGTGGTGTTGGAATATTTTACTCCGGGTGGAGGTTCAGTTAGCACAGTTCTGCATGCCCCTGTATCACACAAACAGCTATATCCTTTGCCATTTATTATTATGTTTTTATATGGTAAATCTTGCATCCTACTAAGTGCTATAAGTTCCAGTGCTGCTTGTATGTCAACTTCCTCCATTTCACTACTGTTTTTCTCTGCTAGTGGGGGAGGAGGTGGGGGCTTTGGCTGTAGTTGTCAATTCTGGGTAGAGTTGGGGTTATACACCCGCTTTTCATTACATTCTCTTGCAAAATGTCCTGGCTCATTACAGATCCAGCAGTTTTCATCTCTTGCGCCAGGGTTTTGTAAGTTTGTTCTACATTCTCTAGCATAATGCCCTATTTTGCCACACCTCAGGCACGCATTGCTCTGTGTGTGGGTGTGTCGTGGCCCTCCTCCTCCTCCTCTTCCTCCACGACCTCTGAATCCTCCCCTTCCCCTTTGCCTGTTCATCCCTGAACGATGCAATGCTATTAAGCCGTCCTGTATTGCAAATGTATCTGTCTTCCTATTTTGCTGTGTCTTATGGGCATGCTGTGCATACTCTAAGGCTTGGATAACAGTTCCTGTATTTTGATGAACCCAGTGTTTATCTATATAGCATCTGAGTTCAATTTTAAGGCCTTGCAGAAAGGCTCTCTTCAACTGCTGCTGATAGGCTCCTGCCTCTGCTTCATCATATGGTATAGCAGAGTTTGCTCTAAAAACACGTCTCATTCTATCCAAAAAATCTTGTGGGTCTTCTTCATCCTTCTGTTTGCATTGTGAGATTTTACCATAATCTGCTGTCTGTATATAAACTCCTCGAATTCTTTCAAAGAGTAAGCATAAGGTGTCCCTTAAATCTGGTGAATCATGTGCTAATGTGTCACCATTGTCATCGCATCCAGTGAAACCTCCTGCTACTCTGCACCAGCGATGACCAAACAGCTGGGTAAAACACTGGAGCATTTCTCTGCCATTAAGATGGAAGCTTCCTCTGAGTTCTGTAATAGCTGCCAAAAACTCCTCTACACCTTCCTGTATCAGTGGGGTACCCTTTAGAGCAGCAATTCTGTCTTCCTGTGTCCATGGCCTATATACTAAAATAGTTGGCGGCTGTCGGTGATTAGCGTCACCTACGTTTGGATTAGCTACTTCAACTAGAGGAAATGTATCTTCCTCTAAATTTTTTCCAGATGGATGAAATTTCTGTTTGTGAGCCATTAAGGCTTCGCCTGGGTATATGCTGGGGTCAATAGTAGTTTTCTTATCTTTACTCCTAGTTCGCACGCCTGTGCCCCCCGAAAAATTAGGAGACCAGGATTCACCATAAGAGCTCTGTTCTTCTGTTTTAAAAGGATTGCTTAATTTTTCTTGCTTTCTTATAGGAGTTTTAGGAACTGCTACAGCTCCTTCCATCTCTTGTCCAATTTGCTGTCCTGCAGCTGCCTGCACGGCAGGGGGCTGCGCTCCTCGCTGTCTGGGTGCGACCACTGTTTCCTCATGTGGGTGCACCAAGACCGCAGCTGTCAGCTTCTCCTTTCGCTTCTCCTTCTTATCTTTCCTCTGCATATCTCTTAACTTACTTTGTTCCAGCCATTTGTCTGAGAATTTATACTCGACCTGTCTCTGTACCTTTTTAGTTGGTTTCCTGGTCTTTATTATTTCTAATTTTAAATCTCCTTGTAGTTTTAAGACATCCTTAGTATCTAGTTTACCCAAGAAACCATGTTTTTTATTCCATCTATGACAGATCATACCTGCCCTTTCTACATACAGGGGTTGGACAATGAAACTGAAACACCTATCATTTTAGTGTGGGAGGTTTCATGGCTAAATTGGACCAGCCTGGTAGCCAGTCTTCATTGATTGCATATTGCACCAGTAAGAGCAGAGTGTGAAGGTTTAATTAGCAGGGTAAGAGCACAGTTTTGTTCAAAATATTGAAATGCACACAACATTATGGGTGACGTACCAGAGTTCAAAAGAGGACAAATTGTTGGTGCACGTCTTGCTGGCGCATCTGTCACCAAGACAGCAAGTCTTTGTGATGTATCAAGAGCCACGGTATCCAAGGTAATGTCAGCATACCACCAAGAAAGACGAACCACATCCAACAGGATTAACTGTGTATGCAAGAGCGAGCTGTCTGAAAGGGATGTTCGGGTGCTAACCCGGATTGTATCCAAAAAACATAAAACCACGGCTGCCCAAATCACGGCAGAATTAAATGTGCACCTCAACTCTCCTGTTTCCACCAGAACTGTCCGTCGGAAGCTCCACAGGGTCAATATACACGGCCGGGCTGCTATAGCCAAATGTTTGGTCACTCATGCCAATGCCAAACGTCGGTTTCAATGGTGCAAGGAGCACAAATCTTGGGCTGTGGACAATGTGAAACATGTATTGTTCTCTGATGAGGCCACCTTTACTGTTTTCCCCACATCCGGGAGAGTTACGGTGTGGAGAAGCCCCAAAGAAGCGTACCACCCAGACTGTTGCATGCCCAGAGTGAAGCATGGGGGTGGATCAGTGATGGTTTGGGCTGCCATATCATGGCATTCCCTTGGCCCAATACTTGTGCTAGATGGGCGCGTCACTGCCAATGACTACCGAACCATTCTCGAGGACCGTGTGCATCCAATGGTTCAAACATTGTATCCTGAAGGCGGTGCCGTGTATCAGGATGACAATGCACCAATACACACAGCAAGACTGGTGAAAGATTGGTTTGATGAACATGAAAGTGAAGTTGAACATGTTCCATGGCCTGCACAGTCACCAGATCTGAATATTATTGAGCCACTTTGGGGTGTTTTGGGGGAGCGAGTCACGAAACGTTTTCGTCCACCAGTATCACGTAGTGACCTGGCCACTATCCTGCAAGAAGAATGGCTTAAAATCCCTCTGACCACTGTGCAGGACTTGTATATGTCATTCCCAAGACAAATTGACGCTGTATTGGCCGCAAAAGGAGGCCCTACACCATACTAATAAATTATTGTGGTCTAAAACCAGGTGTTTCAGTTTCATTGTCCAACCCCTGTAGTTTTCCATAAACTTTACATCCCCTTCTAAACTAATTTGTTTACTTTGTTGTTTCCCCATGATGTTTAATTTTAGTTCACAATACTATAAATGTCCCAGATAGAAGTTCACTGGCATGAGATTCAAGGAGAGGACATTAACACGCCCTTCTACTGCGACTAATCCGCAGCGGTGTTAATTTTCTGGGATTAAACCCGACCTTTATCTCCAAGAATCACCAATACGTCTTTCCGATCTGGGCAAAAGAAAACACAGGAACCAGCAGAATCTTGCTATGATTCTTCCAAAATGCTTAGTCCTCCAAACACACACAACAGCACTCACACAGTTAGTATTTTGACATATTCATGTCCTTTCAGCAATATGTATGGTCGACCTAGCTTATTTTATGAGCTCTTTTGTTATTTAACACTTAATTTCATTCCCTTACGGCGGAATGCTACCAACCAAATTATCCAGTTCCCTTACGGCGGAACTACCTAGTCGTTTCTGATCCCCTTACGGCGGGACTACCTAATTTATCGCTATTCCCTTCCGGCGGAATAATACCTATCCAATTGCTGTCTCCTTACGGCGAGACACTACCAACGACTGTTTTAAGTACTTATTACAACACAATTTCTCACCTCTGAGCTGACTTCAGTGACTCTTTCGGACCCCAAGAGTCACCAGGCGTCGAGTAAAGCAATAATCTACCGGCCCGATGTGAATTCACCCACCGGGTCTTTGGACCACCGTCCTGGGGCGGACCTCCAGTAGCGCTTCCTCGGCGTCAGGTGATCCCCGGGATCCTCAGGTCACTGTAAAAGATAGATAAGTTAGATTACAATATCCGGCTCGAAGGACCAATTCAATGTTAGGTATTAATTATCAAATAGTCCAGCTCAGAAGGAACGACACATGAGTCTCTGTTAATCTTGCAGCAAGATGGTAGCCCACTCTGCGGTGCAACTACAAAGTGTTGGCACCATCTCTCTTTATTTATATATGTGTTTCACACACACAGTTCAACAGACATTCCAAGCATTTAGGGGGTGTATGTGTGTCTGTGTGTCTGTGTGTGTGTGTGTGGGATCAGAAGGGTTAGGGTGCAGGTGTTTTGCTTTTAAACAGAGAGGGAGTGGGGACTGGTACAAGCAGCCCCCGGATGTTGCTGATAGTAGAATAACTCACTCCTCTCCCTGGGAAGGAAGAGTGATAAACAATACAAAAGTTTTCAAACCCTAACAGAAGGTCTTTACCCAGTTTCGTCACCATAGTAATATGAGCGTTATGATGTTGACTCAGAATGTTTTTCATCAGGGAAAGTTCACTCGCACCATCAGCCTGAACGCTAATTATATGGTGTTGTTTAAAAATCCGAGAGATAAACTGCAGTTGAACATACTGGCCAGACAAATATTTCCATCTCAAAAGGGTCTCTTCCTGGAATGTTTTGAAGATGCGACGAGAGACACTCATGGATATTTAATCATCGATTGTACACCCACCTGCCCAGAACATTTCAGACTGAGAACGGGCATACTTCCTCACCAGTGGCCTGCTGTGTATGTACCCAAAACAGAGTAAGTCATCATGTCTGCGCGTATAAAAAGGAACGTTCCCTTATTCAGAGGTCTGTACCAAGCTACTCCTCAGAAACGTAAAGATATTCTCGCACACTGCTCACCCGACTTTCTTCAGGCTCTGTGTGAGATTGCTCTGAATATTTTAAAAGGTAACATTAAACTATCTCCTTCTCAACACCGGAAATTGAAGAAGCAGAGAAAAATCATCAGACTGTTGGCTGATAAAAGAACTGGTATAAAACGTAAACAGCTGGCTCTCAAAAGTCAAGGAGGTGGTTTTATTCTCCCCATCTTAACGGCACTTGCTCCCTTGATCGGTGATCTAGTTGGTGGGATAATCAGAAGATAATGTCTCTCAGAACATCGCAGAAGATGCTTCTCATTTCCCCTCATCAATTCAAGCGTCTGACCCAGTCAGACATGCCATCAGACAGACGGCGGAGGAGAATTTGGATGCAGACATGAGAGCGATATTAAACGAACCCAGTTTGACTTCTTATGAAAAAATCAAGAAATATGATACACTTTTGCGAGGTATCTGACTCTACTCAAGCAAGGTGTGAAAGAAGAACAGCGGGTGAGTCTGACATTGCACCGTGACACATCAAGCGAGGTTCCTGAGCAGGGGCGGTCCCAAGAATAACAAGGCCCGGGGCAGGACCAGGCCCCCACTTCAGATCAGGTTGTTATGCATGTGCTGCAAAGCCTACCGAGGTATAACCGTAAAAATGCTGAGTACATTTTGAATAAATTATCTGAAAGAAGTGAGAGCTGGACTTCGCGAGGTGAATTTGTATATAAAGGAAATGTTGTGAAGGGGTCCCACATGATTGACTTGTTGAAAAATCTCATGCTTCCGTTTGAAAAATATGGAGGACCCCTACCCCGAGGATGGTCAGACTTTCTACATACCTTGTCAGAGGTAAACATCCCCATATCTTCAGTCATTAACCCTTATGCTTGTGATGAATATAGACGGTTCAAAACAGAGGGCGAGGGGACATCTATTAAAAATGCTGAAGCACCTCCCAGCATTAGACAGAGAAGAACAAGAAGAAGAAGGCAGATAACTCCTTCTCCCCATTGGTCGAGATCCGAGCTGGAAGATCCAAAAAAATTGCTGATGGGGAAACCAAAAAAGTCTCTTCGTAAGACAACACTACCACCCCGATGGATTACATTTCACCATAAAACCGTTATAAAAAAATGAAAAAGTAAGCCTATTTTTTTATTCCAAAAAAAATCTTTATTGATTTGGGTTTTCGAGGCTAGCTTCGTTCTTCTACTTCACACAAACACAAACAAATATTTAAATCATAAGAAAAACAAACAATGAAAAAAAAGACAATTTTAAATTCCAAAAAACAACCCGAAAAAATTCCAAAGAGCATGTTCCGTGAGTATAAAATGTAGAACTTTGATTTTAATGACACATTTCTGATATTTTTTCCCCCAAAGTTTAGATACCATTAAAATCATTCTTAACCAACATCCCCACTTGCTGCAGTGTTAATCTGCATGCCTCTATGACATAGATAAAAAATACAATGGGGAAACCGCACACAGTGGACAGAGTGTTTTTGAAGCTGGTTTTTATGATACTGTTATGGAAATTTTTAGTCCTTTGCTTGATTTGCTCCTTGATTACTCTACAGGGGAACTGACAAAAGTATTAGAAAAAACCCCTCTGTGTTGTGCCATTCTTCTCTTATATTAAGTCTTAGAGTAATGTTTTTTCCGCCTTCTCCTTGCAGCTGTGTGAGATAATATGTATTCCACACTGTTAAGATTATGTTTTGGTACCTCGTCTCTCTGGGTCTCCTGAGAGTTACCTTGAAAAAACTGTTGTAGCTTATAAGGAGAAACCCTTTGCTTTGTCTAGTCAGAACGATTTGGGAAACATACTGCCATTAAAGTCAAACGGATTGAGATCGCGGGTTCCTGTAAAAGACATTATGATCCAGTAACGCCGATCACCACAATACTTGGGGGAAAAGACACCTAAGAAAAGATTTCTCTTCAAAGGGTGCACTCCCTTGAATTTTCAGGGTGGGGAATATTTTTTTAACATTCACACGTGAAAAGTGGATAGAGAGCATTTGCTTTTATAAAGCTGAAGCGTGCCCCAATCGAACGGCTGGAGAGACATAAACTTTTTTGAATGAAAAGAGAGGCTCCTAATATCCTGAGTTTAAAAAGTGGAATCTTTTGCTGCCATGAGACAAAAAGGCCCCTGTTGGCTCTCGTAAGTTTAATTTTGATGTCAGCAGAGTTTTAAAAAGAAGTCTCTCACAGAAAAAATATGTCTGCATGAGGGGGGCCTAGGAGACGTACCTCCCTGGAATTTTGCTGTAAAAACCTGCTCTGTTGTTAAGACCTTGGTTTAGGACCGTTAGTTGCAAAGATAGAGTTCAGAGCCCCGGGGTGGTTCTTTATAAAAAAAGACCAGAGCTAAAACTGGCTTTTTTAAAGAATCCTCAGAAAAGGTTAAAAAATTTCAATCATGGCTCTAAAAACGGATGGGGGGGCGCTGGATTGTGAAATCAATCGTCCCCGAGAGTGACATCACACTGAATGAAGATGGTTTTTTAAAGGGGTTTTTGATGAGCCCGACAGGTTTGAATCATCCGGCAGGTTTGTTCCATCCTCATTTTTTATTTTCACTCTGAGATGCAACTGCGTGTCATTAAGGTCAAGGTATTTTTCCCCCCCCCCTCCCGGATGAAAAACTCGATCGGGCCCCCCATCAGTGATTGCTGTTTAAAGGCTGGATCTTCTGTGAAAAAATTTTAATCTTCGAAACGATAGCTGCGTCCTCGGGGGAAAAAATAAGTCCCCTCTGCCAGTGTGCACTCTGATGTTTTTTTATGTAAAAGAGCCATTATTTTAAATAAAATCAAAATTTGGGCTGAAGACTTCCCTTTCCCTTTCTTCTTTTTGTCCCCCCGACTGATCTCCTTTTTTTGTGCTTGTCGTTGGGTTTTTTAAACCGTCCTCAAACCGTTAATAAGGGGTCTTGTTCTGGGTCTTTTGGATAAAACCACAATTTTCCCTGAACCCTTTTTGACCGGCGGTGTGTAAAAACCCCACTCTTTTTTTACTCACGGCCCCGCCTATGAACATCAGAAGCGATTTTTTGATGCGAGCCGTTTTCCCAGAGGGGTTTTGCAATAGCAAATCTTTTTTAAACCAGAGGGGATACGAAGCGAAATAATTTTAAAAAAATAAGTGATCCAATTCCGCGTCCATACATTACTGGGAAGCTCCGTAAAAACCCGGGTAGATTACCGCCTGATTGACTTACATAATTTTTTAAAAACCCGATTCCCCGGATCACGTCTCAGACTTAGTTTGGTGCCATGTTCTCTATTGCCTGCTTGGGTACACAGTTTTGTTGAAGGATCGGGGGGATATTTGAAAAACCATCGGTCTTAGATTATTTTATATATGTCTTCTGGGAATATTTTTATAAAAAAAAGGACTTATCTCGGGGCAAACGTTGTAGATATCACCGGCCTCTGAAGTGTGGGTCTTACGATGGTCTTTCCCGTAGACAAAATTTTACAGGAACTTTTTTGGTCCAATTTAATTTCTATATGGATTTTTTCAATATGTCTTCTGGAAACTGGAAGGTTGGGGGGGGTTAAAGGTCAGAGTAACCATATCACTGAAGTCCCCCTTGTACTTTGATGGTCTGCAGTAAAGGTGAAAAAAGTTTCGCCTACTAATTGCGGGCTGACCACGTCGCTGTAACAGTAGGTGATAGGAAACCGGCCTTTAAATCAGCCGGGAAAAGGGAGCCATGTTGGTTTCAGATACATGAATCCATTCCCCTGGTTTCACACCCAGCATATAAGCTAGAGTTTTTGAAGAAGCGTTTTTCATACTGACCGTTTTGCATGAAATGCAAATCTCTTTTGAACTCTGCTGAATTTCATGTGGATATCCATGTTTTTTTTTTTCTGAAATACATTTTCCCAACTCGGTTTCCAGTTTAAATAACGCTGTTATAGTAGCCCCCTCTAATCCTTTTTGCGTATGGATCTCCACATCCCCAAAACCTTCCTCCATTCAAAGTTGGCTTCATGATCCGGTAAATCATGCCATGTATGAGGATATGAAATCTCTGCTAATGCAACCAGCTATTGACCTTCTAAACCCCATATGTTGAGCTAAATTTACACGGAAACTTGAACTGGTATTTTTTTTTCAAACACTTCCTTGCTAGCGTTAGGGGGAAGGGTAACGTAAAAGCCATCCATGCTCATACCTGACGGTTTACATGATGCTTTGTCAACTGTGAGGTTTTAGTGAAAACCCTTTTTTTTAACGTTTCGAAGTTCATCAAACCTGACCCAACTGTTGAATTTCTCAGGCCCTTTTTTTCCAGCTTAAAAAACCCGTTTGACTCCCTTGACTGTGCGTCTTTTTAATTTTTTTTTCCCACTTGATACATCTTGTCGTTGCATTTTTTTTACTTTTTAAAATTTCCTCTGCGTAAAAAAAAAACCCTGGATAGGATCCCCGTCCAAATCTTTGAGTTTTTAATACAGGAGGAGATCGAGGTATCTGCTCATAACCTGTAAATACTTTTTCCGTAAAACCCTCTTTTCGTGGGGTTTGTGGAAAAACACTCCACGGGCCTTGGATATTCTGACAAGATCCCCTTGTTAAAACGTTGTCACTGAGTCCTTGAAATATCTTTTTAACTTAAACACCATAAAATATTCTGAAACACTTGAAAGGCATTTTCTGAGGTCACTTCCATAGGGGTCTTTTTAATGCGGGTGTGGAAAGAGTGGGTTTTTTAACTTCTAGCTAGGTTTTTTGGCAGGACATCAACGTATCGCTGGGGGGTTTTTGGTTTTAGTTTAAAAATATCTCCACACCTCCTTGTTTTTAAACTGCGGTTTTAAATCTCTCGACCACAGAAGCTTTTGTCTTCACTAGCTGTAGCAAAATGTTAAAATACCGTGTTTTCTCCATTAAAACCTTTAAAATTTCTTGTTAAAAAATTCTTTACTGGCATCAGTCTGGAATTTTTTTGGGGTCTGACTTTCTTTAAAAAATGTTTCAAATGCCTTTACCACCTCAACGGCTGTTTTTTCCTCTTCACAACCCTAACATACGCCCTTTTTTTAAAAAAATGTCCCGGACGTTTTAAAAAATAATTTTAAAAACCTCATTTTCCTTGGCCAGAGCTTGCATGTCACAGAGATCAGCCTGGAGCTGTCCCCAATGGTCTGCTGACAGAAACCCCTTCTCTTTAAGAACTTTTATTCTTGCGGGGTTTATGTAGAGTATAGGTATCTTCTCCTGAAAAAATCTTTAACTTTTTCCCAACCGCAACCTTTTTTTCCCGTTTCATCTTGCATAACCCTCCTCAACCCTTCTATACCCCCCCAAAAACTTCCCCGGATTTTGAAGGTTTTGTAATATACTTTCCCCTTCATCAAACCATCTTCCTGCCCTCTCGCCTTATGCTCCTCTGATAATTACTTGTTAAATAATTAAAAAACACACCGGAAGTTACATTTTATCCCTTTTTTTTTTTTATTTTTTTTTGTATTTTAATAGTAACAAGTAAAAAAAACTAAAAAACAGATAAATACAGATTAATTTAAACAATACAAGCTTTTAAACAACACTTTTGGGAAAGGTTAATATGTTCCCACTTTAATTGTATTTAATAATAAAAAGAAAGAAGAAAAATCAGATAATGCAGATTAATTCAAACACTACAAGCTTTTAAACAACACTTTTGGGAAAGGTTAATATGTTCCCACTTTAATTGTATTCAATAATAAAAAGAAAGAAGAAAAATCAGATAATGAGATTAATTCAAACACTACAAGCTTTTAAGATTCTGAATAGCAGGAACAAGTTTGGGGTTACGAGTCGTCGCACGATGCGTTGAAAGTTGACTTGGTAAAAATCCTCCCCCAATACCTCCAGGCATTGGTGCTGATGCTGGCTCGGGTGGGTCATTATGCACCCGTAACAGGTTTCTCTGAGATAGTTCAAACAGGTTATGTTGAATAAATGAAGTGTCGCTTTTTTCACCGTATTGATGAGGGCGGTTGAGAACCAACTGTCAATTTCGGGGCCCCCTGGTTACTCTCATCGTACGCTGAAGGCTGAGTGGCCTGCATCGGTTCAGGGGTTTTTGTTTGGGGCTTCGGAGAGGGGTGAGTAAGGCTGGTAGTTTACCTCCGCCCTCCACTACCACCCTTCTAGTCTTCAGGCTGGATAATTTTTTGTCTACAGACTCAGCCATGAATAGCGGCGATGGAGAGTGGAGGTCTGGGAAAAGGGGGGTTGATAAAATTTTCAACTTGTATCCTGTAGGTGATGCAGGACTGAAAGGGGTCTCAGAGAACGAGGGACGTTGAGGTGGAGGATATGGTCCAATGTTGAAGCTTTTTCGTGCTCAGGAGAAGTGGGCCCCTGCTCAGTGGTTTGTAGAGATCCCTGTAAAGGTTTTTTATCGTAACGCCTCACTCATTCTCAGGAAATTTGGTTTTCCGCAGGGTTTTTCCCCCAAAAATAAATCAATAGGAAGGGGGGCGGGGCCCCCTCAGAAGAGGGTGCGGTTTTTGACTTAAAAATGGGGAACGTCAGCGTTTATTTTCACTGACATGACATCAATCCAAATTGGGTGAGTTGTGGAAAAGTTTGGGAAAAACGCCCGTCCAATTTTACTCATCTTCTCTGCCCCAAACTTCAACGGGAAAGCCCGCATTGTCTTGAAAATGCCACAGTCCCGGGTTGAAATGCCTTTCCCGCACAAACAGATCTAAAGGGTTTGTCTTGGGTTTTCTTGCGTCTTCCCTTTCCCGAAAAGACCAGCTTCCCATTTGCTGTTTGGGTTTTTGGACCCCCACCTGCACTAAAAAGGTTTTTCCTCTCAGCTTTTTCCACATCGGATGGAAATGAAACATTCTCCCCCGTTTTTGAAAGGGCGGGGGAGACAGTTCATTTTCCTCTTCATCCTCCCCCTCCTGCATTTAGAGACTGGGGTTTTCAGGGGTATCCCTTAAAGGGGTGGGATTGCAAGTCTTAACACGGCCCAGGTTTTTGTGGTTTGAGAAGTACACAGAGCCAAAAGTCCTTTTAAAAACCTCGTGTTTTGATCCCAAATTGATACAGGGAAGCTCTCCTATTTTCATACATGAAAAATATACCCCCCCCCCACCCCTCAGGTCCCTAATGGCTCCAAGACCACTCTTCCTGCAGAGTGTCCCAAAGGGGGCTTTGTACCTTTTTAAAGGTAAAATGTTGATTTTTTTCGGGGGTCCAATTCCCCCCCCGGGGGTAATTCTGATAGACTGTTACTGGGGTTTCGCACAGAAACTGACGTACCTTTTTTTGCTTAAACCCCTGTTTTTGTTTTTTCATCCATTGTTGTTGGAAAAATTGGGTCATCATCATAGGTAGAGATTTTATGACGGGAATTTCGATAGGTTTTCTCAGATGAGGAAGAAGATGGCACTTTGTGCCAGGGGTGATGAATTTGTTTCTCCTTTCCCCTTGACGATTAATTCTTAACTCCCCCAAAAACCAATTTGGCCTTTTAAACGGGTGGTTTTTTTCCAACGAATTCGCAAGTAAAGTGCGAGTTTTTTTTGGCCCGTATTTTAAAGCAAACCTAAAGCCCCCCCCCATTGGTTTCATTGGGGTTATTCAAGGTTTTTAACGAGCCCCCCCTTAAAAAAAACCACCCCCTCTATTTTAAATTGGTGCTGATGCCATACAGTTTTTTATAATTACCATATTTGTCTTGTTTTATTCATATCATACACACCCCCTGGGGTTTTTAAATTTGGTTTCATTTTAAGGGGCCCTTTCCCATAACACCCTTAAACCGGGGGGCCCCCCGCATTATAAATTTGGGTCCCATTTAAGGTACGCCCCTCAGGACGACTCCCAATCACCTGGCATGGTTTACGCCCCTCGGCTACACCCCGTTGACCCATGACCTCCCCGCCCACATGACCCCATGACCCCTCTCCAGTTCACAAGTTCACCTGTCAAAGTTTGATAAAAAGGTGCTTTCTTATCTCTGATGGTGACAGAGGGGAAAACGCAGTTGGCGTTTACATAGGGGTATAAAGATGTGTAGTCCACATAATGCACAGTTTCACCCAGGCCCGCTGTGTACTTCAACCTCATAGCGCAGGTGCGTCCACCATACAGAGCATCTCGGGGTGATAGCGGTTCGGGTGCATTAACTTTCTCAAGAAAGCTGATCACCCCCGGGTGGGATTTTTTCATTTCAGTCCACTCATGCTCCCAGATGACCTCGATACGAAGGCCGTACACAGTTTGGAGCCCCTTGCCTCTCTCAACAGTGGCTGCGTACAACTGTTCGAATGCGACCCCTCTCAAAGGGCACTTGTCATGAGGCATGTAACACTTTTTACAGGCGTGGAAAAAACAGCCATAAACTTCGAACACAACTTTGACACCGTTAATCTCTGCAAACCCATCCACTGAATATGGACCGATTTTCTTTTCCCCCTTGTTTAACACATGTTCGATGTCTATTTCTCTGCGGTCTGCAATCCACCCGAGCCATTGAATAGACACGGTGGAAAAAGTTTTGCTGCTACGTCTGTAGTCTAGAGGTGAGGGGATAGCCAAGGTTTTAGGAGGGTGGAAATCAGTTACAAAAACCTTCATGCACGTTGATGCTATCGTGATGGATTTAAACGGATCTACACTTGTCTCCTTAAAGAACTCGTCTCTGAATTTTAAACAGCCTTGATAAAGAATTTCAGCGTCATTTTTAAAATAACAAATAGCTTCTTTCTCAAACTCAAAGCCCCTTTTGCTCACTTCTCTGTACCAGCTGTTAAACACCTGTTGTTCTTGAAGACTCATGCGTTCTACAGCATAGCTGGATTGAGGAAAGGACCCCACATACTGGAGACGTTGTTCAGAGGAGAATAGGTGGGGGAAAAACCCCCTTGCTTTGATCGGTAAAACCTAATGCTTTCGGCATCGCACTCAACTTCATACAAAGAAAGGAAAGACTATCAATGTATTTTAACCTGTAATCAGGGTCAGTTAAACAGAGAACTTTACTTCCTAGCATGATGAGATGAGGTTTAATGCCTAACTGCAGCATAGCTGTGAGAATCAGGTAGCTGTCATACCCACGTGCGTTGTGCGCTATTAAGGTGAAGCCTCTGTACATCGGTCTCCTGAAATGGAGAATAAATTTTTGGGTGCAATTCAATCCATAAGCATGCCATTCCTTACCTTTCAGCGTTTTAACACAGACCAGAAAGGGCATGTGCACACCGTTCTCATTGATGAAGCATTCAAAATCATAAAAAATCAGTTTATCATCAAGCTGATTACTGGCTTTGCAAGGCTGAATGTAGCATTTATGTTGATCGCATGTTACGTCGAAGCCGGGAAGTAAATTCTCACCACAAATGCAGCATTTTACATGACACACGTGTGGTTTCTCTGGTTTGCTGATTGGGATAACGTATATCCTTTTACACACCCTGCACAGTTTTACCAATTCACAGTCACTCATAGGCCTGTCAGAATTCGGTCTGTTTCGGGGTTCATTGTGTCTCCCAAAACATGAAGAGTTACGACAGATTCTTTGACAGCCTGCACAGGTTACAGGATTGCTAATTTCTTGCATATACTGGTATGAGTGACAAACGGGGCAATAGCCTTCACAGTTGTGTGTGTCTGGATTTTGATAGCTGCTGTAACAGTATCCACAGATATATCTGGACCCTATAAAACCTTTGAGATTTTTTATCCCATAGTAGTGACCTTGAAACAACAGCAAAAACACAGATTTTGAACGTTCAGGGAAACCAGTTTCAAATTTACACAGAACTGTAGAGCCTGTGGTTCTGTGAAACACTACAATGTTTCTCTTGAGAATGTTTTCAAATTTACCAATATCACTAAAAGTAACAGCTGTTTGCTCATTGAGGCCTACCTGGTGCTGCCACATCCTCCCCAGCTCTAAAGCCTGACTATCAGTAAGGTTAGGGTCAGAGACGTGTGCGAGGCAGATGGCAAAGCATAACTGATTACCGGTATTATCTACAACATACAGGTGACGCATTTTCTTATTAATCAGTTCACAGTCTAACGTTCCTGCTGGATCATTAACTACCTGAAGAACAAATTCCAGGTTGTTGTTTACAGGCACATCAGCATTTGACTGTACTAACTCGTCCAAAAATTCCTCAAAAGCAGGCAGGATCATATTTCCATCATCAGTAACAGTAAATGTGATGTGACGATTGAGATTTTCACCCACTAATTCTAGCTGTACAACATCGTTACGTCTGGTTAAAGATCTTGCGGCATCGGCTAATTTAATGTGAATACGCATGATGTTTGTATACAATGCTACTAGATCGGGCACATAGCCCGGACAGGGGGGTGGAATAGTAAAAGGTCTCCTTATTTCAATGTTATTAAAACGTTCAATTCAACAACCGCAGGAGGATCTCCCTCAATCTGATCAGGCCTGACCACAACCTCCTGATTGAAATTACCCCCATGCTGATCAGCAGTGTGTGATGTTAAAGGATTTTGTAAGTTATCTGATTCATTTTGATGACTGTCAGGTGGAGAGGGTCTATTTAAATCTTCAAGAGCCTGTTCTAGTAAGTTTAAAAAGTCACCGTGCAGATTTTGAGTTAATACATTTTCATTGGCGTTGTTAACACTAGAACTCCCAGAGCCGTCAATTTGACGGTTTTGAAAGTTTGACATGCCATAACTCTGGTTTATTAAAACTCTTATCTTCCTGGCGTCCTGACTTTTTCTAAACCTGTGTCTTGTGTATTCCTGTCTCTTTTTAAAAAAAATAACAAAGTAAATAAAATATCTAAGTATTTCTACCTCCAACTCCCAAAGCCGCTATTTTGACGGCCCTGTTATTGACATTGATAATTTTCCCAGCGGCTGAGTATACGCGCGAGCGTTGCCTAGCAACCGCCACTCTAGAACGCAGTCTGAGAAGGAGATTGTTGGCATCCTACAAATGGCTTCTAGAAGCATATTTTCTACTCAAGAGGCATTGGAAATACTTCAAAAATTAGATGATTGTGATTCTGGATCGAGAGGGATTCTGACGCCTCTTGGTCAGCATTCAGTTCCAGTGACAGCGGGTCAGAGAGTGAGCCTCCCCCGGTGAAAAAAAACACGAGTCGTCCCATTAGCAGGAGGTTGTGACGCATTTTTTCAAGGTAGTAAAAGACTAGCCTATGTAACGATTTTATCATTTTCGGGTATAGTTTACAGATTAGTAAACTAATAATATATAAACTATAGCAACAGTGGCACAATCAGCGCAGGTTCAGAGATAGGGAGACGAGCCAGGTGCCCAGTGCCCATGCAGCTATAAACCCAGCAATCAAGCTCCCTGGCAGGAGAAAAACTACAAATCAAGGTACTGATAATGGACAAAGAAATAAACAATAAGTTAGGTCATAGATATAGTAGCCAAGGAACAACAATCAATTCTGCTCTTTGCTGCGTTTTCATCGCAAGACGAGCGCACACCTGGGAAGGAGGAGGAGATAGGAATGGATGGCAGTGTGTGGACAGTGGTAGGGGAGGAAGAAAGTAGAGTAAGGCGTCAGATCCGGAACGCGTTGACAGAGCGCCAGATCCAAGATGCCCAGACAGCATTCCTCTACGTGGTGGATGCCGAAATGCTTATCCACGTTCAGGGCTGCAGTGTGGCTAAGGCCCGCAGAGTTTTAGGAGATGATTCCTCCTCGGACATGAGTGTGGATGAGCTGAAGGCATTTTTAGCGCTAGTTTATGTCCGCGAAGTGAAAAGGGGGGCGTAACATGGAGCTGTCCAGCTTTTGGTCAGATTAGTAAGGCTTTGTTTTAAAATGTACCCGCTACTCTGTATTATTTTTTAGTACTATTTAGAAATAACAATAAAACATAATAGGTTTTGATCAAATACTATTATTAATTCTGGTCAAAACCAAACTTTTATAGCGTTAATGCGATGACATCATCACCGCCCTCGCATCCAGAATGCTCACCATCAAATTGACGGGCTTGGGAGTTCTAGTAGTGTTAGAATTCTGGGAGTCCAAGTGTGAACAGGAGATGCATCCTCATCTGAACTGTAATCTGATAAATGTGCAGCTATTGGGATTTCATTGAGCTCAGCTACTGCGTTTTTCATCTCATTCAGGGCAAGTCTGATTTGGTTATCCATTTTTTTTTTTATATGAGCATAAGAAAAATCTAACGATCAAAAAAAAAAAAAAAAAAAAAAAAACACAGGGATCAGTTGAGAATCACCTTATCACTGGACAGTTTCTGTAACAGAGTCTGGCATGCAGCGAAAAGCGTTTAAAGATGACGCTGTAATATGACGGTCACGTGAGGCCGGAGAAGCTTTATTTCTGCGCTTTTGTTGTTGTTGTCCGGGTCTCGATCGGATCTGCCCTACCATGAATGTTACCTCTGTAAAGAGAATGAACAAAAAAATTAAATAAAAACCTATACCAAGATCCATAATATATTATATCATATTATGATCATAATAATACTATATATACACATATCGCATATAGTATTTATATATATATATAATACTAATATATATATATATATTATATATTATATAATACCCTAATACTATATATATAATTACTATATATATAATATATATATATACTATATATATATCTATATATATACGATGCGCTTGTGTGCCGGTTTCAGGGTTACATCTTTGGATGAATCTGTAAACGGATTTATATGATATTATTTTATTGAACTGTAGACAGTCAGGTTTTTGATGTACATATCAGCAAGGGAGAAAACAAGACGAGTCTTTATAGGAACTTATGCTTGCTTAAAAATATATTTAAATAGATATTATTTTTATTTTTATTTCATTTTATTTATTTTACTTAGTTTGCCGTTCCACTGCTGATGGTTGTCCATTGTTTATTCCAAGTTCGTTATTGGCTTTAGTTTGCTTGATCAAATCTGCTTCTTCTTCTTCTTCTTTCAGAGATACGTTCTCCGTCAAATCTGTAAACAGTTTTATCTCAGGGTTAAACAAGTCTATAATAATGCACATTCACCCGCAAAGAAAACAAATAGTTTTTTTGGACTTACTTTCTGGCCCGGCAGCAGCTGGCAACTTATCCGATGTGTTTTCAGGGGAAATTATGATAATTCGCGGAGGGGTATTTAACGCTTCAGATTCTCTTTCTTTGATAGAAGAAAGTTCAGATGTTGTCGGGTTTTCTTTTTTGGAGATAAGCCGCCTTCTCAACTTTGACTTTCTGGGGGAAAGTCAGTTACAGAAGCTGAGTACTCCAAAGTGATCATTCGGGTATACGCCTCTCATTAAATCTATAAGTAGATTTGTTCAATGTTAGCTGATTTATTGGTTAACTCTAAAATGTTGTTGCATTTAACATTAATTACCGTATTCGGACTGTGTTAAAATGAAATCCTCGAGATCATCAGTTGTGGGTTCTAAGAAAAGAAAAAAAAAAGAAAAGAAAAAAATAAATATATGTATATATATATATAAATTAAACAATAACATTCACATGCATTTAAGGATTTCTTAAGGATGATTACTTACTGCTGAAGATGGCATTGTACTTCTGAGAATCATTAGAAGCAGGTGCACCTTCTTTGTTTCCTGAAATATGTACCGACATGTTTTTTTTTCTTCTGTACTGGTATTTTCAATGTAACAAGATTAAACTAGAGTTCTACTAGTATTTTCAGTGTAACAAGTGTAAACCTTTTAGCTGTACCAGAATTGCTGTTGAGGAGGTGGACGACTCTGATGCCTCTGTTCTGGGACTACTCTGAACTAGCGTGTTTTTTATTGCCAGCACCCTGAAATGCTGAAGAGGTCCAATTACAGAATTACATATTCATTTAGCTGTTTTCTTGCGGATTGTCCAAGATACCTAAAGGATTGCACTGAAGGTGTACATAACTCACTTAGCTCTGACATGGGTAGCTGTCTGTATAAACATTCCTGATATCCCAAAACAACAATTTCATTTTAGAAGCATGTATTACCAGTGAGAAACCAGTGACCTTTGACATGCACCAGGCCACTTTGACATACACCAGGCCCTCACCTGTTCATGAACCTCTGTCTTGACACTTTGGAAGGGTAGGGAGAGCTCAAATCACTTTATTGCCTGTGTCACACACACACACTCACACACACTCAGTGTGGAGACTGAATCAAAAGAATGACCCACACACACACACACACACACACACACAGTATGGTGGCTGAATCAGAAGGATGACGGTGACGGTGATTTGTTGACACGCGAGTTCAGATTGGAGATATAACAGCTTTTTTTCTCTAAATGTTACCTAGATAATTTTTGCTCTAAGTTGAAAAATAAATGTTTTAGGAAAGTTAAAGGTAACTAAAATTGATCATCCTTCCCAAAAGGGAGTCTCTCATGATTCAAAACAAAAACATCTTCGCTAGAGAGTTTTATAACTTGGAAACTATACTGAGGGTTCGTAAAGTTTCTGTTAAAGTTTATAACCTGGAAACAGTATACTGAGGGTTGGTAAAGTTTCTCGTTAATTACATATTTGTCTTACCTCTTTCTCCTGCTTTTCCCCCAGCTCTTTACAAGTGGTTGGTGCAGATTGTCTCTTACTTCAAAACATTTTAGCAGAGGAGGGGTATGGAGTTGAGTTCTTTCAGAGTTGATGCAGAAGGGGAAGGCTCGGCTCATTCTACCGATTGTAGGCAGCACAATCTTTATTTACTTTTATTTACTTTTTTGTTATGGTCCCCCCCCCGTTCTATTGAACTGATTCAAACTGGCTCATATATTCAGCGAATAGGTCCTGCTGTAAAGCAAAAAGAACTTACAATTCTGTCAGGTTACACAGTTCATTTTATTAGGATTTAATGTGACAGGCCAGCAATAAGTGGAGTATACCTTTAAAGTATAAAGGCTGCATGTATAACACTCTTAAACACACACCTGTGTTTTAATTGGTTCATTTAAGCTCTGCCCCATAACACCCTTAAACACATTCCTGTATTATAATTGGTTCATTTAAGGTCTCGCCCCTAATGACGACATCCAATCAGCATGCACGGTTACGCCCCTCGGCCACACCCCATTGATCCCATGACCTCCCCACTTCATGACCCCATGACCCCCCTTAAGTTCCCAAGTTCACCTGTCAAAACTTTGATAAAAGGGTGTCTTTATATCTCTCATAGGCAAACAAAGGACTGAACATCTTCATGTTGGCAACAATTTCAACAAGTCTTCAACTGCGAGGACTTCTTTGACTGACACACGCACACAGTTTGCCAGAAAACATCTAAACTTTTCTGGTGTACAGACCTAAGTGGCCAGTTAAACTTCAGGGTAAGGTGTTATCTGTCTGTTTTCAGTCATGCTGCAGCTTGGATGAACACCTTCGGAGAAGAGATGGTAGACAACCATATATCCTTGCTGTTGGTCGAACCAGGAACAGGATTGACACTTTCTACATTGTTGTGGACAAACAGCTCATCCCCTGCCAAGCCACAAGCTCGTTGGGTGCATTTGATGAACTGTTTAAATCCCACTACGTGTTCTATCTGTCGTACGATGAGTACCTGGGCCAGCTCTTCACCTTCATACAAACCACAGTCTACAATATCGATGTAGCAACGACAAATGAGTCTCCCAGAGTTCATGACTTTCGTGCTAAAGTCTTCAACTAAAGTACTTAAATGTTTAAGTGTTTCATTTGTCAAGCTTTGCATGTTCCTTGCCAGGCCTTGATCTGTCATTTAAGACTTGATCACAGTTTTTATCCTAGCACCAGGTTTAAGATAGCTTGTGTACAAGATCATTGTAGGTGTCAGTTTTCAACCTATTCAGGTTCCAAAAAACATTTAATTAGTTCTCATGAGAAGGTTTCTTCTAACGATGGAGATGCAGCAAGACCAGGGTCACTTGAAACTAATTTCCACATGCTCCAAGATACCTCAAAGGTTGCTGGAATAAGTGTCATGCAGAACACAGAGTCTGAGTATTTTAAGGACAATGGATCAGGCAAAAGAAACAAAGAAAAGACTTGCTTCAATTATTGCTAAACTACAAGTAAGTGACATAGCAAATAGTGTCGTTTCATCAGTTGTTGGTGACTTGAAAGATCTTGCTACCGAACTGCACTCTCAGGTTAAGCAGCAAGTACTGCCTGCTGTACCTAAAGATAATCCTGTAAGAGCTACATTAGAAACAGATCTGCAGACTTTTGAAAACCCAGTTATTAACTTCAATATTGAAAGTAAAAGGCTGAATTATTTCAACAAAAAATGGGGTGTTGTGGAGCCAATCAAAATATTTCTAGGAATTCGATTTGATACAAGGTGAAACAGGTACGTATGATTAAGTCCCAGTGAACAATACATTTGTTTACATACCAATTTTAGAAACTATAAAATTCATGTGCCAAAACACTGATATTTGTAATCTGCTTAGGGAAACTTTTACATCAAGACCAGACAGATACGAAGACTTTTGTGATGGAAGTTATTCTAAGACGCATCCAGAATTCTTTACAAATCCAGTTGTTCTATGATGACTTTGAGACTGCTAACCCACTGGGTTCAAAACTCGGTGTTCACAAAATAGGTGCTTTGTATTTTGTCCTCAGAAATCTGCCACCAAAGTTCAACTCTGCTTTGATGAATATTAATTTGATTGCATTGTTTCACACTGAAGATTTAAAAAAAATATGGCTTTGATCCTATTCTAGAGCCACTGATTAATGACATTTGGTTTAAAAAAGAACTGAACTCTTAACCTACAGTTCTTTCATGTTTGTCATAATTTTTCCTGGGACATTATGCATGACATTCTTGAAGGTGTGGCTCAGTATGAGCTGAAATTACTGTTGGAATATCTCTCAGAAAATGTTTTGTCGAAACCTGATCTGTTGTCTAGAATTTATGCCTTTGACATGGGTATGTGGAGCGTAAAAACCGACCTACAAGGATTAATTTGGGACTTTAGCCAATAAATCTCATTCCATTCAGACTCTTTGTCTTGTAAGAAACATTCCACTACTTTTTGGTGACATTGTGCCAGAAGGAAACCAAAACTGTTTTTTGCTGCTGCTTTTACTGCAGATAATGAACATTATTTTTTCTCCATCTGTAACATTGCGCATGAATGTGGTTCTTAAGCATTTGATAATGGAACATCATGAGTTGTTCTGCTTCCTTGTAAACAAGCTTGTGGTTGACCATTTCAGTGAACATTTTCATACTTACAATGTATTTGAAAGTAATGACAAAGATGTTGTTAAAGCAGATGGTCTTGTGATTAATAAGCCCTTTGATTTACAAAGTGCTTATGGTGGAGGTGAGAGCCAATATATTGTGCCATTATTTTGTTTGTAAATGGTTGTCATGCCTGATCGTATTGTGCAAATTCCTGTGGTGCTGAGAAGTTATTTAGTATTTTCATTAAAAAAAAAAAGTTTTTTTTTTTTTTTTTTTTTTTTGGCCTCGTTTTGGTCAAAACCACACTTGAATTTATATGTAACTGTAAAGATGTTTTGTGATTTTCTGAAAACCCTCGGTGACTACAGGAATTTTCAGATTTGGTGACCTTTGTTAGGCTAGCACACACAGAATGCACTCTTCACTAAAACATTGGTGAAAGGAAATTACACAATTTTTGTGTCAAAATACATTTCAGTGTGTCATAAAATAACACTATGTAAGTTAGTTTTTTTAACACTTACAGTGAAAAAGAATAACAGTAAGCGTGCACTTATGTGGTATCATAAAACAACACCAAGGGTGTCAAATATTTAACACTATTAAAGAGTTAAAATATTAACACTTTCAAAGTGTAATTTTAACTTGGAATCCGTGAGAATTATATGAAGGGGGGGAAAAAAGTTTAAATTTACCCCTGTGAGTTTTTTTAAATTTTCCCAATTTTTGCGTGACTGTGGAAGAAAAAACTTTTTTAAATATTTACCACCCCCCGGGGGGTTTTTGCAACTTAGTGGGGTTTAGTTATTTCCATCACGTTACTTGGACAGCATCGACTTTCCTCCGCTAGGTTTCATCATCTTTCAAAGCTTCATCTGTTTTTGATCTGACTAAGAATACTCCTACTTACATAGATGCAATAAACATTCCGTATGGGTTATCTCATGAGTTTAAACTAGCCGGTCCTATTGCTAACAGATTTGAATCAATTTTCTTGCGGGTTACTCCTAATAAGAATGTTGACCACATAAATAATGTTCACTATAATGTACAACGTCTGGCTAACCTGTCTCGGGATGCCATAGCTGGGCTGTCTGAACAACTGGCTTCCACTTCTTTAATGTCAGTACAAAACCGTATGGCTTTGGATATATTGTTGGCAGAAAAGGGTGATGTTTGTGCGATGTTTGGCTCAATGTGTTGTACGTTTATTCCAAATAATACTGCCCCTGATGGTTCTGTAACCCGTGCTCTAGATGGCCTTCGAACTCTGTCAAGTTCTATGACTAAACATTCTGGCATTGAGGATTTGATGATTGGCTTACAGGTATGCTAGGCTTTAGTTTTAGAGGCTCTGACTTCCCTTGCTGTGTTTGCAGCAATTTTAACCTGTTGTGGCTATTGTCTCATTCCTTGCTTGAGAACCCTGATAAATAGACTTATTATGACGGCTCTATTAGAAGAAAACAATCCTCCACCTTTCCAGATGCCATTGGTTATGGGCTCCCATTTTGACAGCGAAACTGACTCCGAGGAGGAAATCTCGGATGTCTTAATCTTACTTTGATGTTTATTGCTTGATATCTATCATTATGGTATTATTACAAATTTGAAATATGTTAATTTCCACCGTTGTTTAGTTGGACTATGAAAGCCTCACTTCCACAAGGTTAGAGTTCCTTTTTCTAAACATATTTCTGAAGGTGGTTCCTTATGGCCCTGATGACTCTGGCAGCTTCAATAACTCATGATGGTGATTTTGATGATTTTACCACTGTTTTCCTTACTGTTTAACGGACATTACATTCATCATATTTAGGCCCGAGCAGGTAGGCCTGCTTAGGCCCGAGCAGGTAGGCCTGCAAGGGCCTATTGTAATTGCTTCGTTTCTTATTATTATTATTCAGGCAACAAATTAATTGCCTTTTTCGCGGCTTTAACATATTCAAAAACTCACCAAATTTGGCGGAGCCATCAGTCGTGTGCGAAATTTACATATTTTAAGGGTTTCGCGAAAGTCGCAATAAAAATGGCTCAACAGCACCCCCCTGAAATGTTCAAAAAACCCTCCGCATTGACCTTACTTTATCATAGAGTTATGAAATTTGGTACTCCCCGAGAACCACCTAAAACTCTCTTGCAATCATGTCCTACACCAAACAGGAAGTTGGCCATCTTGAATTGAAGTTTCGATTTTGACCCCATTTTTGCCGTTTATAGCCTTGGTATTTGATCAAACTCCTCCTAGAGATTTTGATCGATTGGCTTGAAATTTGCTAAGTTTGCTCAGAAGGGATGGGGGATCTAAAGTTATCAAAATTGTGACTTTTTGAGCATGCTGAGGGGGCGGAGCCAGGCCTCAAAGTTTGATGACTCGCCAAAAAAAATGAAATTGTTGTAGCTCTTACAAGAAAAGTCGCAGAGACACAAAACCTTCTGGTATTGATCCACATCTGGTCCCGAACATTATTCAATAGTCAAATCCTGACATCATCTAAGCCCCGCCCCCTGAGAACAGGAAGTGCCATGTTTTGCTGTGAAAGGTCAACATCTCACCCCCGTCACCCAATCAACACGAAATTAACAGATAACAAGATGGTCTAAGTTGGTTTTCAGTACTAACAGTTTGGGCTGGAGGGTGTGGCTGTGGCAGCGCGGCAAAGCCCAATGTTACGCCATGGCCTTTCGTTTGCTTCTGATTTCCACGTTTTTGATCCGATAGGCACCAAATTCAATAGGATTGATATTGGTCCAGCCCCCTACAGATGTCCAGTGAAATAATTGGTAGGCGTGGCCTAATTGCTCCACAGCGCCCTCTAGAATCACTAAAACAACGAGCCCCAAGGCAAACTTTGTCTGAGGTTTATGAAATTGGGTACACATGTGTAACTTCTCAGGACCTACAAAAAAGTCTCTTGGACCCATTGTGCAAATCCCACAGGAAGTCGGCCATTTTGGATCAAAGCCGCCATTTTTCTCTCATTTACGCACGTCATATCTGAGCAAACTCCTCCTACAGCTTTTAACTTAGACACTTCAAAATCAATGACTATAGTCTTAAGGCATTGGGAATCAGAGGTTATCAAAAGCTTTTGGCTACATGAAAGTATGTGGGCGTGGCCAAGCCTCAAAATTTGACGTCTCGCCATAAAACACAGTCAATTGATGACATCACTTTAGCCCCGCCCACTAATAAACAAATGAGTGTAGCTTCCATATGGATGGTCCGATTCACTCCAAACTGATTATGGTTGATCTTTGTCAGCCTCCAAACAGCTCTATTGGATTACATTGGAATTTAGATCAACAGCACCCCCTAGGACATTTCAAGTGCTCTATCTCCCTCATACATCATCAGATCCACTTCAAATGCTTAAATTTTTTTTGTTTCTTGATTCTGATGATGCCTTTGTAGGAGTAACAAACACACAGAGCGTTGATGATTTGGGTATCAGTTTGTGTGAAGTTAATCTATATAATGTGTTTCACTTACACTGAGCTAAGTTACTGAAATGAATACACTTTTTACCAATATTCAAAGTTTGAATCCCCGCTCAGCTCACTAAGTGTAACACATTATGTAACTGAATAAATACACACATACATATTTTCAAGCATTTATTTCTGGAAATTATGATTATTTTCTGCTTACAGCTAATAAACATATGGGATTTAAGAAGAGAAAATTGCATCATATCAATAGAAAAACTCTGATACAGAAATGTAGGTTTCATGAAAAGTATGCTTAATACCTGTTTAAAGGTTGTTGTTTTCAGAATGTACTTTAAATCCATCAAACGAGACTCATCTAAACGCATATTCTAAATAAATCTATTAAATATGACTGTATACTGTACATCTGGAAATGATATGTCATAATGTACCGCAGTATGAAATGTATAAGGCTTCAGGTCAATACATGGCAATAGAATTTCAGAGTATGGAATTATTGTTGCTTTTCTGTAGATCGTAATATATTTGGCCGCTATTGTTTGCCAGCATGTCTCTATATGTGTATCTAATTAGTGTTGTAGCTAGACACGTAATCATGCTACAATAATGCACTTTAATGTTCTTTCAATAGAATGTATTGATCTTGATTTATTACTTGTGTTGACTGTTCAGTGTGAATAAAGAATAAAGCAGCTCAGCACTGTTCCAAAGTCTTTATTATATTTGCTTTCTACAGGTTTCATTTTAAAAGAAGAATCTGTTGTTTATGTGAACAAACACAGCCATCCACTCAGCTGCACACAGTTAATTGCAGCAGATGAACCTCAGCTCCAGCCTGTTCAGCTTTGTGATTTTCACCCAAGGTTGTTCCATTTCCTCTGTCTCTTTCAGTAATCTAAGATGGTGAAAATCCAAGTATGACACACTGTGGATTTCTCAGTGTTTGACAGGATGACCCAGTGGGCAAGGAAAAGCTTCTACTGGGGGGATGGATGTGACCGACATGATATTATGACAAATCTCCCTTAAAAATGAGAGTATGCTTGCAATATATTACAGTGCTAGGATGAAGCCTTGTGGCCCTAAATGGTACCAGCAACCCCCTACGATCTCTATTATGTACCTCAGGACATGACTCTGTCTTCAGAACTGTACTTGTGAATATGATGGTGTTTAAGCAACAAAACACGCTGTTTTTGTTGTGTTTCTTTTTAAAATAAGAAACAAATGTAGAATCTGTTTATGGCAGACTTCAGACATTCTAGTTATGGAAAAAAAACAAAAATTGTTTTGCCTTATTTGATTTAAAAATTATTCAGTTTTTTTCTCATCATTGTGCTCTTCATTAGTTGCAAACTTCAGATCAAAACTAATACTGTTTATACAAAGGCAATAAGCAGTATGCATTTCGTTTAGGAGGGTGGGTTAGCAAAAGCTAAAGATGATAAAATTAACAGATGATAGTTTGCGTCGATTTTGGAATAGCTACAAGAACTGCACTGTCTTTATGTGCTCATCCGGGAGGAGTGAATGCTGAAAGTTACTGACTGGATGCAATCTGCTGGGTTTCCTTAGATAGAAAAACTTTTTATCCAATTTGAATAAATAACTGAATCTGACTGCACTGTTCAATAGTTAGGATTAATTGGAATGTATGTACCTGACTTTTGTGAAGTGCCTTGAGACGACATGTGTTGTGAATTGGCGCTATATAAATAAACTGAATTGAATTGAATTTATTATGTCATCATAGACCCAGGTGACTCAGCCAATATATATATAAATATTTAATTTCCACTCTTTAATATTTCCAATTACTGAATACCTGTGTCCCATCTGGCCTTTCATCCATCCAACCAACCATAATTTTCTATGACAATAACATTATCTATATCTATTTATACTCAATTGGTCTATATGGAATAATGTGGTATGGGGGGTTGGTGGTTCATATTGACTGAATTGTCATAGTGATTGAATTGACTTAGCCCATTTTAAAGTTACCCACCTTTCACACGATGCAACAAGAAACAACACTCGCCAATTATTTTTAGCTCTGCCTTCCTCCCTCGCTGTTGGATAGAGTAAGGGGGAGTCAGGTTTAGCCTATACCGACTCAGTTCTGGTTGAGGTACAAACACACCCTCCATTTCTGCTACCTGTGCGATCCCTTCTCTTTTCCAATGGTTCTAATCAGTCTGACAGAGAAAGGTACCCCCAATCCTTGTGGTTTTTAGTATAACAATGGCTACCAGTGGGGTCTAGATAGACAAAATGCATCAGTTTATTATTTTACTTAGTACCCCGACACATAGCCCATTCTAAAATTGTCAGAATTTTTAAGGCCGACTTGACCCACATGCAGAGAAAAACACTCAAACAGAGAAGCATTGAGCTCAATGATTTATTTACTCGGCTCAGACAGGAATGTGGAGAGTGGGAACGTGCCGGTCGTCAGGCTGAAAGGAGAACTGCAGACGTGAGTAAGGGAAACAGTTAAGAAGAAAACTACAACGGTCTAAGCTCACAGTTCTGGTGGATCCGCCGGGGGGAGAGGTGCGAGTCTGGAACAGAGTGGCCATGTAGGTTCGGTTGGAGCGTTCCGATGGTCCAGGTGGGTCCATAGGAGGGTGAACAGGTAGCGCTCGATGAGATTGGGGGCGTCGCAAAGGCAGCTGCCAGGTCAGAAAGTGATCCAGAGGCCAGATTCTGTTGAAGGGGGGGTCCTAGAGAGATCTCCAGCAAGGAGCGTGGCTTGACAGGCCAAGGACGCAAAAAACAGGCAATTAGTCAAAGAACTTCTTCAAGATTCTTCCAAGATTACAGAAGTAACTAGCCAGGTGGTCACTACCGCAGTGGGCAAAACACTCAGGCGTAGAAGTGCTGGCGAGCCACCCTCATATAGTCCTCCAGCTGATGAGGCAACGATGTGCACCTGTCAGACTCTCGGACCTCCAGCTCCAGCGCCCCTTAGTGGTGAAAGAAGGTTAGCAGCAGGCTTGGGAACACCAGACTCTGACAAAAATGGCCAAACTCCTACTTTCTAACTTCCCCAACAACCCAGCACCATTCCATGTGTTGTGAATATATAAATAAAACTGAATCAAACTGAATTATCTCCAGCAGTCAGTAAGGAGTTGGGGTACCAGCCCATAGCAGGGCTAACACACACACACACACACACACACACACACACACACACACACACACACACACACATACATTGGGTCACCACCAACGCTCTGGAACAGGAAATATCTGCACATCCAGCAGCAGATACTAAGGTCAACATGTATAAACAAAATACTTCCAGCTACTGCAGCTGCAACTGCTACTCACAGCAGCACAGAACAAAAACCTGGATCTACACGGTCGAATCCAGAGCACAAGGCCACAGGCTCCAACACCAACCTGAACAAATAAATGACTGATAGTGAAGGTAAATCATATCTTAAAAGAAGTCTTTCAGACAATAAAAATAACTATACGGAAACATTACAAAATAGGTGTAAAACCGATTCCACAGGTCTTGAGCTTATTTTTTTTTTCTTTTCAGTTTTTAAAGATTTGGAAACCCTTTTTATGGTCATTGCCTAAATAAAGCCAAACATTTTTCTCTCAGAATTCTAATCTGTGGCTGCTTAGACGCTCTATCACATTTTGGTTTAGGTCTGGAATATTTATGGTTAGTCTGTAGTGTTAGAAGTCCAGAAAGAAAAGAGCAACAAACCTCAGCAGAACTTAGTAATTCACCCTTTAAATGAACTAACGTTGTTGATTAACAACAGATTGGATCCTCACTGAGAGGCCTGCTACACGTGTGGCCACATGTTGTTCACTCTGGATTCCTCACAGCTCCTCTTTGCTTAAAGCATTTTATTTATCTAATTTCATAAAAAGAACTTAGGGTTTTAATTCACAGGTTATCATACTTTCCAGTTGTTTTATTTTCCTTAAAAAATGAAGATTCTGGAAAATCCTTTTTGATCACTGTCTCCTAAAACCTACAACCATCTCTGCATTCATTATGTTTGCATACAACAGGTGATTCATTAAACCTCTTTTGATGTCACATTTTAGTATCTAATGTGGGCGGTGCCAATTTATTCGACTTTTTTTTGTGTTTTCCTTTTTATTAGTTTATTTGTGCTCATGTGAGGTTTACACATCAGTCTAAATTAGAGTTAGGCAACGGGTCTCCTTGCAAGAGGAATAAAAAAATCCGTCAATACCACAACTAATGGTGGTGCTATAGCTTTTCAAGAAGTGACTATGACAGCTACCTTGTGTAAAAGGGTTAACTATGTGTGAGTTCTTTCTTTTTTTTTATATTGTTGTCTTAGGGTTATATTTCCACAAAAGTATTTATTATCTACAGGTATCTGCACCGCCTCTGGGCCAAATATAGGAAAGCATTTGGCCCAGACCCGTAAAATGGTGCTAGCCCGGGGTCTTTCTTTTCCAACAGCCTTTAACTGGTACGGATCTGGATTGCAGATCTGGAATGGCCCGGTACAGTAACTAGAGTCACAAAATGCAGCCCAGTTCAAACTCACAATACAGACTAGTACAACAGGTCTAAATATAGCACACATGAAATATCCACAAAATTTGTTGGTTAAAAACGTTTTATTCCTTGGCGAAACAAATTCTACAATGTTAAAAAGTTAAAATTAAAAACAATCAATGATAACACAAGAACCTTTATAGTAGAAACCACTAAAACTAGAGATATGCATCATATATACTATTTGCTACTTCTTTATGACAGTTTCAGTGTACCTGAGCTAGTTTAAAAGTCAGAGCAGTCAGTCAGAGCAAAGAAAAGCAGCTGACTTATCTGTGATATATCTCCAGATGCTGTGGCAGCAGTAGACTCACCTCAGCACTTTGTAGATCTGAGGTTTCCTCATTTTTAGAAGAATGAGGACAAAGGTGTTGAGGTCAGAAACCTAAGAAAAGCATAAAAACACACAAAACCATTATAATGAAGATTATTAAACCAGGTAAAAACAAAACAAACATAGTAATAAGTCATAACTTATGTGTTTATAGTCTCCTCCTGGAGGCTCTCTCAACACATTTTGTAAAGTATTAATGAATTCCGCCAGGTCTAGGTCTGAGCATATGGAAGTCAGAGGCTATAAAGGAGAAATAAATCATAAAAGTCACAATTAGCATACCGAACAAGGGAAAACAAAAGCTAAACTTGTCAACACTTACCTGTGATGGGAGTGGTCACACGGATACCTCTTCTTTATGTAAAACTGGATCCAGCTGCTCTTGTTTTTTTTTTCTCCCAGACAAGCTAGTAAATTGACAGAAAATTCAAAGTAGCAAAATATTAAAATACTATAAAATATTAAATTCAATTCAATTCAGTTTTATTTATATAGCACCATTTCACAACACATGTCGTCTCAAGGCACTTCACAAAAGTCAGGTACATACATTCCAATTAATCCTAACTATTGAACAGTGCAGTCAGATTCAGTTATTTATTCAAATTGGATAAAAAAGTTTTTCTGTCTAAGGAAACCCAGCAGATTGCATCCAGTCAGTAACTTTCAGCATTCCTTCCTCCTGGATGAGCATGTAGAGACAGTGGACAGTCACTGGCATTGACTTTGCAGCCATCCTTCATACTGAGCATGCATGTAGCGACAGTGGAGAGGAAAAACTCCCTTTTAACAGGAAGAAACCTCCAGCAGAACCAGGGTCAGTGTGAGCGGCCGTCTGCCACGACCGACTGGGGGTTAGAGAGACCAGAGCAGAGACACAAAGAGAACAAAGAAGCACTGATCCAGGAGTACTTTCTATGGGAGGAAAAGTAAACGTGAATGGATGTAGCTCCTTTAGTCATTTCACCTAGAAAGAAAGAACAGATAAACTCTGAGCCAGTTTTCAAGGCTAGAGTCTGAAAGAGAGCACATATAATTAGTTACAGTAAAAGCTCAGTCAGTCTAGGAGTCAATGTCTAGGAGAGAGAAAGGGTTAAATACTGAAAGACAGGGCCATGTGGATCATCGGTAGAGGGTGAGCATTAAGTTGTTGCCAGCAGAAGCTTGGAGGATTCCCCTCTCCAGAAAAGGTGTCACAGGTAGACACAGAGCCATCGTCCAGATGGTAGAAACTGATAGTTAAAAAGGAACTAAACCCCAGATTCACTTTCTTTTGCAGATAAACTGTATAAACTGGGCCTAAAATATGTGTGCATACACTATGTAAATGCGCAGTGTGTAAATATACAGATGTTACCTGACAACATAAGGTTAAGGTGCAGATTTTTAAAACAAACATGCATTTACTCTTCTAGGTTAGCAAGTATATGTTAACGCTAACTGCTAACGGCTAAGACAATAGCCTATCTCATGTCTATACATTACACAACAAACATCATATATGTTTCCAGGTTTGTGACGCATTAAATGTAGCAAGTGTTGTTATTTGTTTACATATAGTTTCCATTTAGTTAATTTGTGGCTTATTATGTTTTGTTATAGTTGTATGCTGGAGAATCGGGGGAGGTCAAGTATGTTTTCTGTTTATGTGTTGGACTCGGCAAGTCAATCACAATGCAGAAGACTAAAAACCACCATTTACACATTACCTCAAAATGCTCATTTATGCTATGAACCAATCACCACAGTGTATACCTACAGATCAAGGTTAATGACAAGATTCTGGAATGATAAAACATTTACAATACCATTAATTGAACATTGGTTTAACTGGTAACTTCAGAACCTCTAAATTTAATGCTAAGCCATATTTTACTCTTTATTCTAGGAATAATTACAGCTGGATTAAAAAGATTAAACCACTCTTTAATTTTGTATTTTTTCTTTCAAAAAATGCTCTTTTGTTGTAATCTTTTAAAATGGTTCTGATCAATGATTCTCCAGGGTTGCTGAAGGTTGTTCAAAGATTTTCATTGTACCTTGTCATCCCAGGTCAACTGCAAACAAATTGAGGAAAGTAAAGGAGAGTGGTCAGATGTGACACTATCCCAGTTATTTGAAAGCCATGTTCTTAAGAAATGTTCTTAAGAATAATCTCTGAAAGTCCTGACACAGGACTTTAGTGAAGCATCATATGCGTCTTCAGCTCTTATATCTTTGAAAATCACCTTGTCGGTAATAAATGCAACTGTCTGTGTTTTTTACAGATTCAAAAGAAAGAAATGGGAACAACTTGTGTATTTGTGGTAGTATTCTGAACAAAGCTAACGTTCAAATTGCTTTATTTTTAAAAGTAGGCAGATTTCATCTGCAGTCATGAGTCATCTGTCCACATTTCAATGTCGACATCACAAACAGCAATTAAACAAAGCATAAATACAGAAAATGGGAAGTAGAGGTGGATAAAAAAAAGGTTTGACCAGGATATAACACGCAAAGCTTTAGTTTTTTTCATCTCAGTCTGCTGCTGCTGTTTTTTTACCCTTAAACACCTTAGCACAAAAAGCCATCGTCCAGATGGTAGAAACTGAAAGTTAAAAAGGAACTAAACCTCAGATTCACTTTCTTTTGCAGATAAACTTTATAAACTGGGCCTTAAGTGTTCTATCTTTATGTTGCTGTGCAATTTTTTCTTTTATTTCATGTAAACTTGTTTAATTCTGCAATATTTGTCCTAAAACTGTCTTAGTGCTGTCCTCTTTGGGTTAAACGGTGGTTACTGCAGTTTAATTTTCCTTTTGGTTCAAATGGTTCAGCTTGGTACATGCCAAACCCCCTTAATGCGAGGGCAGTGACATACCATCTCACGCCGATACACCCCGATTGCGTGTCAGAAGTTGGAATTGCTCTTCCACTGCCTCGGCAGCATGGGCTTTGGACATCACTGAGTCAGCACCTTGAGCCAGTGGCTCAAATTGATCAGGCTCAGGCCCGCTGGGCTCCATAAAGCCTCTCTTAACTTCTGATGATGATTGGTGTGCTGCTACTTTACCTCGTCCTCATGACCACACCCCCGCTAAACCCCCTCCGCTCATCCCCACAGAAGGCCAGCAGAAGCTCGGACGATGCCCCTCTCCAGAAAAGGTGTCACAGGTAGATACAGAGTCAGGCCAGGTGTAGCTTCTAGGAAGAGAAAAGAGAGAGAACAAAGTTAAAAGCTGAAATAACAGCAAATAATGCAAATTGGGAGAGTAGTTTGAGAATGTAGCGAAGAGGGTGAAAGTGGTCAATTTTCTCCAAGCAGCCTAAGCCTATAGCAGCATAACTACAGAGAATGCTCAGGATACCCTAAGCCACTCTAACTATAAGCTTTATCAAAAAGGAAAGTTTTTAAGCCTAGCCTTAAAGTAGACAGTTTGTCCATCTAGAGCCCACTGATGGCCATTGTTATACTAAAAACATAAACAAAAAAAAAAAAAAAAAAAAAAAAAAAAAAAAAAAAAAAAAACGATTGGGATACCTCTCTCTTTCAGATTGATTATAACTATTGCAAAAGAGAGGGGGTCATACAGGTAGCAGAAATGGAGGGTGTGTTTGCACCTCAACCATAACTGAGCCGGTTTAAGCTAATCCTGACTCCCCCTTACTCCATCCAACAGGGAGGAAAGAAGACGGAGGTACAAATAAGGAAGATAGTTTAGGTCCTATCAGGGTGAGACACACGTGGTTTTTCTCAGGAGAACTAGTACTTTCTGATGAAATCAGTTTGAGATCTGTAGGTCTTTCCATTCTTTTGTTATGACCAGAAATGTACAGCAATGAGAGACCCGACATTAACTTGTTAAAAAACTCTGATTAAAGTCTTGAAGTTTAAGCTTTGATAACTTGGTAATTCTAGGTCCTATCAGGGTGAGACATATATGGTTCTGTTCAGGAGAACCAGTACTTTCTGGTGGAACCAGTTTGAGATCTTTAGATCTTTACATTCTTTAGTTATGACCAGAAATGTACAGCAACGGGAGACCCGACATTAACTTGTTAAAATGCTCTGATTAAAATCTTGAAGTTTAAGCCTTCATAACTTGGTGAGTTTAGGAACTATCCGGGTGAAACACATATGGTTCTGTTCAGGGGAACCAGTACTTTCTGATGGAACCAGTTTGAGATCTTTAGATCTTTCCATTCTTTAGTTATGAACATAAATGTACAGCAACCGGAGTACCGACCTTAACTTGTTAAAATACTCTGATTAAAGTCTTGGCGTTTAAGCCTTCATAACTTGGTGAGTTTAGGTCCTACCAGGGTGAGACACATATGGTTCTTTTCAGGAGAACCAGTACCTTCTGATGGAACCAGTTTGAGATCTTTAGATCTTTCCATTCTTTAGTTATGAACAGAAATGTACAGCAACAGGAGTCCCGACATTAACTTGTTAAAATGCTCTGATTAAAGTGTTGAAGTTTAAGCCTTCATAACTTGGTGAGTCTATATCCTATCAGGGTGAGACACATATGGTTTTTCTCAGGGGAACCACTACTTTCTGATGGAGCCAGTTTGAGATGTTTAGATCTTTCCTTTCTTTAGCTATGACCAGAAATGTCCAGCAACGGGAGTCTATAAGCTTTATCAAAAAGGAAAGTTTTAAGCCTAGCCTTAAAAGTAGACAGGGTGTCTGCCTCACGGACTAAAACTGGGAGCTAGGTCCACAGTACAGGAGCCAGATAACTAAAGGATCTGTCTCCCATTCTACTTCTAGAGACTCTAGGAACCACCAGTAAACCTGCAGTCTGAGAACAAAGTGCTCTGTTAGGAACATATGGAACAATCAGATCTCTGATGGATGATGGAGCTAGATCATTAAGGGCTTTATATGTGAGGAGGAGAATTATAAATTCTATTCTGGATAGAATAGAATTTAAAATTCATAATAAATGCATTCATAATAAATGCATTATGTTCTCAGTCATCAATTGTAGCAAAACAGGCACAGTCAGTAGAAGTAAACTAGGACCAAACCCTTAAAATGTGAGGTTAGCTTTATCACCATTTTACTGAAAATATTGTTAAAACAGTGATATTGTAAATCATTAACTTTACCTTTGATATTCTAGATGAGTTAGCAAATTTATAATGCAATCCTTAAATATGTCTTCCACTAAAAAGATGTGTTTGATTGTAACATTTTATTTTAATGTTGTTTATGTTGATAGAAACAGACGTACATATTAAACTACTGAATGTTTAAAATCATTCAGGTTATTGTACTTTGCTGAGTTGAGCTATACATTGAAGTAGATTGACCTATTCCACAAAATTGCGACGCGCACCGGATGCATAGAAACCCTCCTTTCAGATTTTGCTCAATATGACTGGTGTCAGGGAAGTAGCAAGCAGGTACGCTCTGTAGAAGGAAACAAGCGCACCCCAACTAAGCCTGTGACCTAGCAGTTGCACACTGTCATTCCATTGGCAAGATATGGTTGCTAGGAAATGATATGACTTTAATTTGAGAGAGAGCAAAAAGAATTTGCGAGCAGGGAAGAAACTTGAGAGCGTAGTTTTGATCAGAGCAGAGAGCAAGTTTGTGCGCATGGAGGATGAAGCAAGCAGGAGGAGAAATTATCTATACAAGAAGCATTAGATCAGAGCGCAGAAACAAAGATTTGAGAGAGAACAGAGTATATTTAAAAGAAAGAAGTTTTGAGTGCAAGCATTACAACGTTTGAGGACAAGCAGAATGAAATCCTGGTCTCAAATTGAAAATATGTGCCCTTAATTTTTGGCAGTAAATTTAGAACCTCTCTCTGTCCTATGTATAACATCACATCATTTCAAATCAGATAACATTTTTTTCTGAACAAGACTTGAAGATGTAGCTGCAGCACAATGTATTGAGTCCTCCAGTTTCTTTAGGGGTCATTTTCTTTAGTCCATATCATGCTCTTGAGGCTGTTCACTTTTGGGCAAATCTTTGACCAGTCTAGCTCGAGGGAGGGTTTCTGAAAGGCCTAAAAAGTGTACCAGAGCTCATTGGGGTGTGTAAGATTCAGTGCAAAGATCAAACCCATAAGCATGGCACAAGCCCTTGGAAAGTTTCTCAAATCAGTCAGGATCTTTGTTCTGTCTATCACAGTACCGATATCCTTTGTACCATCTGACAGATTAGTCTGGATGCTGTAGAGCAAGATCCTGTGCCACACTGTCTTGATCTTTATCCTAAAAAACTAAGATTTTGTAATTTAGACTGTAAAACTAAAGGAGATGATCCCAAAAAAATTAGATATGAATTTTAACTTGCATCACACTCTCTAAAGAGCTCATCAGCAGATGAGATACAATATGAGACACCTGATGACAGTTTCTCTGGTTAAGTCAAAGAAGTATTGCTAGGAGCCTAAAATAACAAATGAATATTTCCAAAGGTCATGGTGCAGTGTTTAACAATAAGCGGCTTAGATTTAAAGAAACCACTGTCAATGATGCGCTGCCATAGTGGCAAGTCTTATGAAACACTTCCTCCCCTAACTGAGGTTTCAGAGGATCAGCAATTACTCCAAAAAGTGACTAGTCCTGAAAAAAAAACTTCCATAAAACCAAAACATTTAAATGTTATATTTATCACTGAATTTACTAGATGGGCTTAGTGTGTCTTTGGTGGCCAACGCTTACCCATTATTCATTGCATGGAAAACAAACGTAAGCGGGTGGGGGATGTAGCTGTAAATAAAGTTGGACATATTACACTTTGCGTGAAAATACATTGCCCAGAAAGTTATTGTATTTTGAAGTCTTCCAAATGGCTGATTAATGAATGAGAATAAAAAAAAAAACATAATAAACATTTTAAACAAAACAAGATCATAAGCCATCAGAAATATGTTAAGGGGAAAATAAAAACCATCTACAGTTATTCACAATGGAGACAGCAGAATTAACCATCCTGCTCCATTTGTTCCTGTTCACAGCTCTGTACTTCACGGGTTTCTAGGCAACAGAGAAATTACTCTGAGGTAAGGGCGGGAACAGCAAGGGAAGGCTAAACTGTCCAAATTCACAGCCATTCTCATCTGGTCTTCTTATTTTCAGTCGAAGGATGCAACCCTTAAGGCATTTGTCAGAAGTGCAGGAAATTGGTACGCTAGACAAGGAAATCTTACCCGCGAACAGCGTGGAGTCCGCGCTGTGCAGCCTTTATATGCCTTTATATGTGGTAGCCAACCTACTAATCTCATCTCATCTCACATTAATGGCGTCAGTGTAATGTTTTTTCACCACGACTTTCCAACAACAGTTTAAAAACACCATAATGTAGTAGGTTGAAAAAACGCTGCATAATACATTTTGTATGAAAACAGACACCCCCTATTTTTTGTTGGAATACAAATGTGTATTTTATAAAGTTAAGGTTACTATGTACATCCACACCAGCAGGGGGTGCAGTAGCGCCACTGTGGGCATAGAGGGACTTCACGCAGGTGTAGCTTAGAAGTAAAATGAGCTATGGCCTGATGATGACGTGTCTCTTGTCTGTCCACAGTTATGTCTAAAAATTGTTACCTTAGCAACTTAAACTTGGTCCTAATATAATGAAAATAAGTATAGATTAAAATGGAAATGCTGTGCTGCAACGGTGACTGTTTTGGAGCATTTATTCACGGGTTTCTGTATGTTTTTTTGGACATGTAGCCTCGCCATTTTTGTAAGATTGCTACTGTTGTTACACATAAATGAGTACTAGAAAAGGGTTTTATTCAAAGCCCGTATTAAGTATTGTAATGTGCTACTGAGTTTTCAACAGGTAGAGTCAGTTGAGCAAATTGTAAGCTTAGATACAGTGGCTTGCGAAAGTACTCGGCCCCCTTGAACTGGTCAACCTCTTGCCACATTTCAGGCTTCAAACATATAGATATAAAATTCTAATTTTTTGTGAAGAATCAACAAGTGCGACACAATCGTGAAGTGGAATGAAATTTATTGGATTTGTCAAACTTTTTTATCAAATAAAAAACTGAAAAGTGGGGCGTGCAATATTAGTCGGCCCCTTTACTTTAAGCGCAGCAAAATCACTCCAGAAGTTCAGTGAGGATCTCTGAATGATCCAATGTTGTCCCAAATGACTGATGATGATAAATAGAATCCACCTGTGTGTAATCAAGTCTCCGTATAAATGCACCTGCTCTGTGATAGTCTCAGGGTTCTGTTCAAAGTGCAGAGAGCATCATGAAGACCAAGATACTATTGTGGAGAAGTTTAAAGCCAGATTTGGATACAGAAAGATTTCCCAAGCTTTAGACATCCCAAGGAGCACTGTGCAAGCAATCATATTGAAATGGAAGGAGTATCAGACCACTGCAAATCTACCAAGACCCGGCCGTCCCTCTAAACTTTCATCTCGAACAAGGAGAAGACTGATCAGAGATGCAGCCAAGAGGTCCATGATCACTCTGGATAAACTGCAGAGATCTACAGCTGAGGTGGGAGAGTCTGTCCATAGGACAACAATCAGTCATACACTGCACAAATCTGGCCTTTATGGAAGAGTGGCAAGAAGAAACGCATTTCTCAAAGATATCCATAAAAAGTCTTGTTTAAAGTTTGCCACAAGCCACCTGGGAGACACACCAAACATGTGGAAGAAGGTGCTCTGGTCAGATGAAACCAAAATCGAACTGTTTGGCCACAATGCAAAACGATATGTTTGGCGTAAAAGCAACACAGCTCATCACCCTGAACACACCATCCCCTCTGTCAAACATGGTGGTGGCAGCATCATGGTTTGGGCCTGCTTTTTGTCAGCAGGGACAGGGAAGATGGTCAAAATTGATGGGAAGATGGATGGGGCCAAATACAGGACCATTCTGGAAGAAAACCTGTTGGAGTCTGCAAGAGACCTGAGACTGGGACGGAGATTTATCTTCCAACAAGACAATGATCCAAAACATAAAGCCAAATCTACAATGGAATGGTTCACAAATAAACTTATCCAGGTGTTGGAATGGCCAAGTCAAAGTCCAGACCTGAATCCAATCTGTGGAAAGAGCTGAAGACTGCTGTTCACGAACGCTCTCCATCCAACCTCACTGAGCTCGAGCTGTTTTGCAAGGAAGAATGGGCAAGAATTTCCGTCTCTCGATGTGCAAAACTGATAGAGACATACCCCAAGCGACTTGCAGCTGTAATTGCAGCAAAGGGTGGCGCTACAAAGCATTAACGCTAGGGGGCTGAATAATATTGCACGCCCCACTTTTCAGTTTTTTATTTGTTAAAAAGGTTTGACACATCCAATAAATTTCAGTTCAGTTCAGTTCAATGGGTCCGCGTACTTTCGCAAGATACTGTAAGTAGTCCAAATCCAAGGTTGGTAAGATCGCCATGTTGGTTCTTCTTGGTTGTTCGGCCGCCATTTGGTGGTGCGTTTTCCTTCATTTGGCCAAGCGCCAGAGTATAAATTAGGCTCTTTCTTAGTTAATTGTGGAATATTAAAGAGAGTCAACATATTTTGTTTACTTATTTTTTCCTTCACTTATTATCATTTAGATTTTAAGACTTTTTATTATTGTTTGATGTCAATTTTTATTATTTACCAGTCTATGTATTATCATTTTCACTTTTCTAAATTTTGTTAATTGTCAATTATGTTTTTGATCTGATTACTATTATTTATATATATTTTTTGCTTTTGTGGTGTATTGTATGTTGTGTAAATGGGAAAATGTGATGATTGTATGTCAGAAGTAAAATGAGCTATGGCCTGATGATAACGTGTCTCTTGTCTCTCCACAGGCCTACAGCCATAGTCTCTCATTTAGGCAACACAGTCTACGCTAGCTGTTTGCCACTTGCTACCACCCAGCTTACCCCTAGGGCTGGCAAGAACAATAACATGGAATAAATGGGGGTAAAAATGTGTTTGGTGTGCCTTCATGCTCAGTTGTTAGCTATCTTGTCAAATTGGTGGAGGCATATATAACAGATATATAAAGTGATATTATTTAAGTCTTACATTGAATGAATGGCAGCCACTGTGAAGTGCACAGCGATTAAATCCAAAGAATTCCCATTTGTTAAAATTTACAGATTTTTTAAAATTTTGGCCTTTCTCATAAAATATAATAAAATTTTAGTAAATTTTAGCTGATACAATTTATATAAAAAAAAGTAAAGTGAAATTGATAAATAATTAACATTTTTTGGAAATTAACATAATATACAAAATTTTATACAAAAACGTATTTTTTTATGAATGGACTGCTAGCATTTATAATTAAAATATTAATTTATCCCAGTCACACTTTTTAGAGTGTATGCCAACGGCCAGAAAACAACAAGGGAGAAGCTATGCAGGGTCCTTGAACGTGGGTTGCTAATGCCCCTTTTCCACTGGCTCGTTTTAGGCGGCGCAGCTCCATTCGGTCTCTCTCTATTCTGTACAGTACCAGTTGTTTCCACTGACCCAGTGACGCCTAGAGCTATGGCACTTTCCTTTTAACTTCTGTTGGGTGTAAGGTCAGTCTGCCGTATATATTCTGAATCAGTTGGACTTATAAAGAGTGGAAATCTAGAGACATTATGAAACCAAACATAATAACTTCAATCAAAGCTTTCCACCTGGGTCTGATGGTAGGACAAGGAGAACAAATGAACTCAGAGGACAGTAAGCGCGAGCTACACAGCTGATAACACAGTCTCTTACAGTACAACACTGAGCAAATGAGTATTCACTGTGAGTACCATGGATTTTAGGAGAACACAAAAAGCCTTTCACTGACTTGGAAATGATCAAAGAGTGCATGGAAACTGTGGCAGAAACACTTTTTTAAATGGAAAAGGACAACAACTAAACGAAAATGTTAAGCAAATTGCCATGCCTGCCACAAGTGCAACAAGGAGAGAAGATGTACAGACCCAGCTTAACTGTGCCATTCAAAGTGCGTTTAAAATTATTTAAACTGAATTGCACTTTTCAACAGATGATTTCATAAGCATATGAATAATTGATTAGTAGTTAAAAAAAACAAAAACTTGTGTGTTAATTAAAAGTAAAAAAAACAAATGAAAGAAAATATTTTTGTCAGTTGATTTAAAATGTTCGGACCCCAAAGTGTTAGGATTTTCACGCAGTTTTCAGCTGAGAACCGGACACGAGAGGCACAGCGCACAATTGTCTCTTAGTTCTTAGTACCTTTGTTCCATCCACACGTGGATGACCGGGACCATTTTGCTCCTCAACTCGTCTCCCACGACATCTTTTTTTTCAGAAATGGTTCACGCAAGAGGTAGTATTTGAGCAGAAAAAAATTAGTTTAGGATGAAATAATCTAAATAATGTTTATTGCTTGCCGTCATTGCATGGATTTTAATCCTCGTATTAATTGTATTTTAAGGTACATGTTTGACTTTAAGGAAACTATAGGGTTTCCTTTGTTAGCTGAAACCACTAACGGCTAGCGCCAGTCAATGAAAGGTAACACATGACTCGCTGCCATCTTATGAGTCCATTGAGAATCTTTTATCCAGAAAGGTTGTTAGCTTCGAATCTAGAAAATAATATCTCCCTAAGTATTATTTTACTTCATGTGATAGCTAATTAAACATCATTAAGAATAATTTACCCAGAAACGTTGTTGGTTCCTATTCAAAATAATATTTCCTTAAATATTATTTTAATAGTTCCTTAATAATATTTTCCTTAAAGTGCCTGTGACATTGAATTTTCATGATAAATCTAATTACATTTATGGAAAGGAAACACTGATAAAATATTTTAAAAAGTAAATTTATGCCACTGAAATTAACAGTTGTTGAGATATACGGTTATAACTTTAACTAAAAAGGCATTTCCAGACTTCTCCTTTGCGATTTTGTTGCACTCTTTTATGGCGTCAGTTGATGTAAAAAATTGATGTAAAAGACTTCTCCTTTGCGATTTTGTCACACTCTTTTATGACGTCACAGGGGAACCACCGAACTTAAACTGACTACTGCCACAATTGCCAGCAAAACAGACAGCAGCAAAGAACCTGATATTTCTTTAGATATATTTCAGTCACTATTACAGAAAGATGCAGCAGAGTCAGGAGAAGAAAGTCAGCTGTCATCAGATGTCAGAGCACAAGTGCTGCGACGTGCGGATGGCCATCTAATTCGACTAATTCGAAGTCTATTTTTGCCGGATGCCAGCATGGCCATATCAATATGCTTGAATCATACCACACCAACAGGAAACAGAACGAGCACCATCTGGTCTTGTTTGTATTTAAGCTCTTTAGTTTCCATTTTTCCACGCTGGTTGCTTGTGTTGTTGTTCAGTCGTGTCAGGTTCAATAACTGTACCATACACTGATGTCTAGAATTCTGTACGCTGGTTTGGTTGGAGCATGTCATACTCCTGGTTGTCTACCTTGTTGTGTGAATAAGGATAACTAAAACTCTGCTTACCTTTATTCTGCTGGCTTCTGGAACCTTCTCTGCACTTTCGTCCTACCACAAACTGCACATCATGACAGAAAGAACCAGCCCAATGGACCAAGCGAGGAGGATGCAAATGGGGTTCAGACCCGGGGAGGGATGAGGAGGTTTCTTTCCCCAGAGTCCCCTGACTCCCGAGATGGTGGAAGAGAGCAGCAGAGAGCCGTGGTGGAGATCGGCCCCCTTTTTCGTCTCATCCCTGAAAGTCCTGACTCTGTGGGTTGACTACCTCCACTTTGGCTCCTGTTCTCTCCTCCACTCCCCTCTCCACCGATGGTCAGTGCGACACTTCTGCTCCTGGCTTAACCCCTGATCGGCCATCGTCACTGCTGCCGACTCCTGATCCTGTTCCTGTTCCGGAGGGGTCTGAAGATAAACCACCCTCACATCCTGTTCCTGCCCGTGAGGGATTCGGGGACGAACTACCTCCTGTTGTTCCTGTTTCGGAGGGGTTTGAGGACGAACTGCCTCCTATTGTTCCTGTCTGTGAGAGTTTCGAGGACGCACCTGCTGAGCTTCAGCGGCTCCGCCGCAGATCTCCGCAACCACGACAAGGCTCCCAGTGGTTCCTGCCCCGCTCACCAGGGTCCAAGCAGATTCTGCACCACTCACCAGGGCTTCACCGTGGTTCCGGCTTTTCAGAGCTCCACCGTGTTTCAGAGTTTTCCGAGCTCCACCGCCGGCTTCCTCGTGGCTCACCTCCTGATAGGGGTCCTCAACGCGTCTGGGCCGGCCTCCTGAAAGGCATCCCCATGGGTGCTTCTGGTTCTGCCGCCGGCCTCCTGAAAGCCTGCTCCATCGTCCTAGACGGCCTGAAATCTGTGTCTGCCCGGAACGACCTCCGGGTCGTCCGCCAGAACACTGTGTCTGCATGGAACAACCTCTGGGCCGTCCGCCTGAACTCTTTGTCTGCACGGGACAACCTCTGAGTCCCCCACCTGAACTCTGTTTTGTTTTGTTTTCTGGTCTGTCCAAGGCCCCGTCCGCCCGCTCTGGTCGGGATGTTTTAGGTTTTGTTTCCTGGCCATATTTGGGTAGTTTTGTGTTTCTGGCCCTGTTCCAGGTAATTTTTGTTTCTTTTTAGTTCAATAACTGTTCATACCCTAATGTCTAGAATTATGTACTCTAGTCTGGTTGGAGCATGTCATACTCCTTGTTGTCTACCTTGTCATGTGAATAAGGATAATTAAAACTCTACTTACCTTCATTCTGCTGGCTCCAGGAACCTTCTCTGCACTTTGGTCCTACCACAAACCACACATCATGACATGATCATGTCAATTACTGCCCAACTCCTTCAATATTAAGATGTTTTCTTTCAATTTCTGCATTTGTGGGAAAAGCATGTCACAGGCACTTTAAATATTATTGCACTAAATGAAGACAGCTAATTAAACACCATTGACAATTAAATATCCAGAAGGTTGGTTTTTATTCAGGAAATCATTTTTTAAAATATTATTTATTAAAATAATTTTTTATCTGCTCATCTGATGTTGCAGTGTGAATAGTGGTTTGAAGTTACCAATTATTGTCTAAGTTAGTTCCAAGACTAACTAAACCTCATAAATAACATTGAATGTAATGTTGCATCACTCCCTTGGGCATGGTTTTAACCATTTTATCTTTGATTCCCTTGTTTCCTTGTTCCTCGTTTATATATAGTGCATTGGTATTTTGCTTAGTAGTTTTAGTTGGATTGCTCTAGGATAGTAAAAAGTTTAACTGAGATGTGTTCGATTTGGAATTGAATTATTTATCTTAATAAAGTCTTGTATTTTAAGAAATTGTGAACTTATTCCATGTGTATGCAAAGTTTTGCTGTTCAGTAATGCTAGGGCTTGACTCACCCTTTTCTCTACTGTCCTAATACTACCAACTTACTGGGCTGGTATTCACAGGACAACACTTAACAGACTGAATAATTATTTAATTAAACATTAAATAATATAATCATAATAATTACAACAAGGGCTTAACGGGTTAAGATATGAATGAAGAGCATTTGGGCTGAAAACAACCTGAAATGCTTTATTAGCATGTCTGAGCCCAGAATGTTTCATTGCTTTTATTTGTTCTTTTCTGCATTTTGTTTTAACCAGAGCAGTTTAGTCAAAAAACATGTGCTAGAATCACAGTCCAATTTCTGACAAGAAATATTCTTGTAGCATAAGGCTGTCTTTTCCAATGAGACCACTGTCCATCAGAAATAAATAAACTTAAAGCCTCTTTATCTAAATGGTGAAGAATTTCCCTTTTTTATAAAAGTGGGGTTTGCTGTGGTTCCATTTAGTAGCTGTTCTGTACATTTACTGCTGTTCTTATGTATTTAGACTTCATTGTGTGTGATTCAAATTATCTGTTTCTGTTTTTACTGGATTACAGTCTTTAAAAGTTCTACGTGTGAAATAAAAGAGATGAGAAATGAATAGGGAAGCGTAACTGCATTACCTTCATCACTTATTAAATATGTCAAATTAAACTATGTGATTGTGATGAGGTGTGAGTGTGCAGTGTGTGTTAGGAAAAGCCCTCACACTTTGTAAGTCAGTGAGATGAAAGTGTGCAGCATGCAGGCACCAGGTGGAAGTGTAATGTTTTTAATGTTTGTTTTATGGCGCAGAAGAAAAAGAGTGAGCTGACAGCCCCACACTGTGCACTCAGCGGAGGGAGGCCGATGAAGATGCTGCTCTGCTCATTCTCGTGTCTAATTCAGCTGTTCCATCCTGGAGAACCCGATCTCTGTCGAGGAGCAGTGCAGATATGACATTACTGAGATCTGGAAGAGCAAACATTTGATACTGCTGGAGAAAACTGTTGTTTTTTGTTTTGTGTTTGGAAATAATTGGATAGCTGGAGGGTGCTCCGTGTCTGCAACAATATTTAGATTCATGTAGGAAGTGAAAATCCACCTATGGTTTAACATATGCTGCTTGTTACAATGTGTTACTGTGATTTATGAGGTCACAGTACAGAGAGATGTAGAAATACTCATCCGTTGCAAGAATAGCTGACTGCTGTAGGTTTTATTCTTTACTTATCTTCCTAAGTTGAAAAGGACGACAGACTATTTTCCTGGATTTCTCCCTGCTGTGTTCATTTTTGCACACTATCTTGTTTCCTTTTTCTGTGTCTGCAATCGTTTGATTAGTATATTCTCCCTTGAGTTGATTTCATGATTTTAGAGCAAGCCTGAACTTTTCCAAAGACTCTCTGTTATAGCCTAGTGGCCAAGTCTGTCAGAAAATGAAGTTATTAATCAGGTCACAGCAAAGGAGGAAACTTTGGTGAATACAAGATCTTGATTTTATTTTTTTGAGTAATTTCCTCTTGACTTTTGAGAGACTAAAAGATTGTTCTGACTACCTCGGTGGATTCCTCTCTGTAATGACTACCACTTTCTTGTTCCCAATGTGGGCATATTTCATGGATGAACTGAAATAACCGCAAGATTTGAATGAAAGCATGAAAGAACAGAATTAGATTTTCAGAAGAACAAAGGCAGAGAACAGGATCGGCAGTCAAAGAAGAAACATTGGCTTTGGAAATGATCTCATAATCCCTGCAATTAAAATGAAGTGGCTGACAATGTCATTAGACTGCTTTCTTTTCCTATTGTGAGCTTGCTGGTGTGCAGCTTCTCGCAGTGCGAGTCCCTTTGATCCTTTCATGACTCTCAGCTCAGCACAGATGAGCAGAACATTTATGAACCTTTGTTCCAATGACAACAACTGGAGATAATTCGAAAAGTCCATTTGCATACTATCAGGATAGTCAAAAAATACAAAGCTCATTTTGACTAAATCTAATGTCTTTTGTGGTGTTGGAATTCCAAGTCCTCTGTCCACTTCTCTGTTCTCAAATGTTCAGTGGAGCAGAATCCATGATTCCCTTCTCAGATCACCTGAATCTGTGACAACTTTTTGATGACAGTTCTCGTGGAATCCTCTCTCTGCTATCAAACCACAGAGCGAATCGTCCTCCTATTCAGACACTGTGGAGAATTTAATTTGGGAAACACAGGCACTGCTGAGAGATTAATTCTCGCAGATGATGGATGAGCAGGACTTTTCAGATGCAAAGAACTCTCACATTTAGGCCTGAGCACTTCTACTGATAACGTCCTTGAGGGGAAACTTCTCCTTCACAATCAGTGTCATACTAAACAGAAAGCAGATGGAAATATGTTACAGTTTTATTTCCTGAATGTAAAGAGATCTCCCCGAGTTCAAGCATGGATGCTGTGATTAGGCGTCTGAGGAACCCAATTGTTGCAAATATAAAATAAAACATTCATTATCTTCCATAAATCATGAAATCTCTTTATAGAAGTAACAGTCCTTCTGCGAGAAGCAGGTTCAGACAACTTATTTAAAGTCTGCAAATGTCCTTCAACAGAAATGTTTAATTATGTTCTGCAGAGCAGGACAGGTGATATTTTATGCCCTGCTTTATGTAAGACACACATTCAGAACTAGTGGTTGGGGGCACGGTCATGATGTGTACAGGTGAAGCAGGACCAAAGTATATACAGGAGGATGGGAACTGCATGGTGAGTAGAGAAGTGATTTTAATAAACATGAACTTACAGACAAGCTGGACAAGATACATGGTAGGCCAGGAACATGTTGTACACGGGATAGATCTCAGGATGATATCAGGAGGAACCAGAGACGAACAGTGAAAACCAGAGACCTTAAATACTAGGGGTGTGAACCAATGAACTGGGAGGGGAGCTAATAAAGAGAGAGACAGCTGGGAACCAAAAAACAAAAAAACGACTTCAGGTAGACGGCCAGGACCTTGAGACCTCAGCGGCCATCGACGACAGAGAAGGAGTCTAGGAGGTCTGCGCAAACTGAGAAGGAGTCTAGGAGATCTGCGCCAACTGAGGAGTCTGGGATATCTGCACCAACTGAGAAGAGTCTGGGAGGTGGACGTCAACTGAGGAGTCTAGGAGGTTGGCGTCAACTGAGAAAGGAGACTGGGAGGTCTGCCACGAAGGAGCAGGTGGTCTGGAGGTCTGCCACGAAGGAGCAGGTGGTCTGGAGGCTGGCTGAGCAATGTAGAGAACCCTCAGAGAAACCGGTCAGGAGGTCGGCCACAAGGAAGCTGGCCGTGATGCGCAGAGGAACCTCAGAGGACCCGGTCAGGAGGTCAGCCACGAGGAAGCTGGCCATGGAGCATAGAGGACACGAGATGTAGATGATGATGATGAGGAGGGTGAAGACTGAGCTAGGAGTGTAGATAGAAGCGAGAGCTGAAGTGTTGAGTTGACCCTACATGGGCCAAGAAGCTGAAGCAATGAGCTGACCCTCAGTGGACAGAGCTGACCTTTTCCGACTGCGTCTTCTACGGTGGGAAGGAGGAGCTAAAGCTGAGGCACTCGGCTGATCCTCAGTGAAAGCCGAAGCTGAGGCATCTGGCTAGCCCCCAGTGGAAGCAGTAATGGAAGCTGAGGCGTCGAATAGACCCTCAGTGGAAGCAGGAGCTGAAGCTACGGCGTCAAGAAGACCCTCAGTGGAAGCGGGAGCTGAAGCTAAGGTGTTGAGTTGATCCTCAGTGGAAGCAAGAGCTGAGGCTGAGGCATTGTGTTAATCCTCAGTGGACGGTGGGATGATTTCTGACAGAGCTCTCTGACATTCTGGCTTGACATCTTTTAGCAGCTCATTAAGTTCCTCTTGAGGGAAGTAATTTCCCCACTCTTCTGCCCAGAACCCCTGATGATTTGTGATATCTAACCACTTCCCGAGTTAAGCGTTGTCTGGATCAGTTGTAGAAAAAGAGTCATGAGGACTTGACCATTCTTAAAGGCTCTGTCTAGTCCCCCCAGGAAATGGAGGGCGGCCTGGTCTAGGGGTTGATGGGGAGGCTCTGCAGTGGCCGCTGTGGGTTGTGCAGCAGCGCTCAGGAGACGTGGCATGCGCTGTGCAGCAGCGAGGTATGGGGATTGGAGCGACTCGACAATGACGTCGCCTTCGGCGGGATGAAGAAGAAACAGGAAGAACTGGGACTGATGGTGGAGACCGTTGCATTGATCTTGGCCGGCCCAAGCGAAAAGAGTGTGTGGTGCCGAGCTGGGGTTCTAGTTGTGAAGCGGCTGGAGATGTCGGCATCCTTGATGCCGGGCAGATGGCTCCCTCTGGTGAGACAGAGAAGAATTGTAGCACCGCGGGCCACTACCAGGAAGAGGAAGCACCAGCTTAGACGAGTGAGATATTTTGAGTGTTGAGCATTACACTTTAACATCAGTTGTTCTTTATTTTAAAGATTTTAAGAATGTATATTTTATTACTAAACTGTGATAGATGGATGTCTGACTACTTTGTGATTCAGTTCTTTTGATGGATGCAACATTCAGAAGTACAGGGGTTGGACAATGAAACTGAAACACCTGTCATTTTAGTGTGGGAGGTTTCATGGCTAAATTGGACCAGCCTGGTAGCCAGTCTTCATTGATTGCAGCATCCCACCATTAAATCAGAGTGTGAAGGTTCAATTAAGCAGGGTAAGAGCACAGTTGTGATCAAATAGGAAACACACAACATTATTGTGACATCCCAGAGTTCAAAAGAGGACAAATTGTTGGTGCACGTCTTGCTGGCGGCATCTGTGACCAAGACAGCAGTCAATTGTGATGTATCAAGACATGGTATCCAGGTAATGTCGCATACCACCAGAAGGACGACCACATCCAAAAGGATTAACTGTGGACGCAAGAAGGAAGCTTCCGAAAGGGTGTTCGGGTGCTAACCCGATTGTATCCAAAAACAAAAAAACAACGGCTGCCCAAATCACGGCAGAATTAAAATATGCCCCCTCAACTCTCCTGTTATCCACCAGAACTGTCCGTCGGGATCTCCCATCAGGGTGAATATACAACGGGCGGGGCTCGCGGTCGCTGCCTATGCAAACCTTTGGTCACTCATGCCAGTGCCAACTTCGTTTTCCTTCAATGTGTAAGGAGCGCAAATATTGGCTGTGGACCATGTGCAACAATGTATTGTTCTCTGATGAGTCCACCTTTTACTGTTTTCTTCCCCACATCGGGATAGTGTTCCGTTGTGGATAAGCTCCCAAGAAGCGTACCCCCACACTGTTTCATGCCCCATAGTGAACATTGGGGTGGATCATGATGGTTGGGCTGCCATATCATGGCATTCCCTTGGCCCAATACTTTGTGCTAGATGGGCGCGGTCACTGCCAAGGACTACCGACCATTCTTGAGGACCTTGTGCATCACCATGGTTCTCAACATTTTATCCTGAGGGCGGTGCCGTGTTATGTACCAATACACACAGTACGACGTGTGGAAAGATTGTTTTTGATGAACATGAAAAGTGCAGTTGAACATCTCCCATGGCCTGCAACATCACCAGATCTAAATATTATTGAGTCCACTTTGGGGGTGTTTTGTGGAGGAGCGAGTCAGGAAAAACTGTTTCCTCCACCTGTATCACGTAGTTGACCTGGCCACTATCCTTCCTGCAAGAAGAATGGCTTAAAATCCTTCTGACCACTGTGCAGACTTGTATATGTACATTCCAAAGATGCATTGACTGCTGTATTTGTGGGCCTGCAAAAGAAGGCCCTACACCATACTAATAAATTATTGTGGTCTAAAACCAGGTGTTTCAGTTTCATTGTCCAACCCCTGTAGTTATGTGAAAGTTTCCAGGCGTGGTTATCTGATGCATTTTTCATATAATCTTGGAAAACAAAATTCAGATAGTATCTGGGTGAGTTCATTTAAATTTTTCTTCTTCTGTGAGCCGGTAAACTTAACACCATGCAGAGTCCTTGTGGCAGCACTGCAGGGGGTTCTCTTATGGTCACTTTGAGTGAAATGCTGTCCAAGTGCCAATCAGAATCTCTAAATCTGAGACCCTGCTTCTGGTGCGAAAAGTATAAAGTGTTTCCTTCAGATTACCAAGGAGAGTTTTTTTTGTAGGAATTCAGGACTGAAAGGTGAAGATACACTCACAGAAATATTTGATACTAACTTTTAAGATTTATGTAATTTTATTACATGACAAATTCCCATTTACTTTTTTTAGATAATTTTAACACAAACCTACCAAATAAACCTTATATGATGCATGTTCATTATGTGTAATGAAGCCTATTAATTTGAAATGCATAATCCTCAGGTTTATGTATTTAGTATTAATAAAGTATAATTGCTCTAAATAATGAGAGTATTTATTTCAAATACATAAAGTATATTGTTTGAATTTCATGTTGTATGAATATGAATATTATAATATGTAATATTATTTAATATTAAAACTTTAATATTTTATTAAATAATAATACGGTCTGTTAAGGGTTGTCCTGTGAATACCAGCCCAATAAGGTGGTGGTATTAGTACAAAATTGAAAGGGATGAGCCAAGCTCTGACATTACTGAACAGCAAAACTCTACATACAGAATGAATTCACTCAATTTCTTAAAATACAGGAATGTTTTAAAAAAAGTCAACTCAAAGTCAAATATTTTTCAATCAACAAACTTTTTACTATGCTAAAACAACCCAACTAAGCTACCAAGCAGAATGAAAGAATAAAGACCAACTAAGTACAATATGAACAAGTGAATCAAGGATGGTTAAAAACCATGGCCAATAAAGTGATGCAACATTACCATTCAATGTTATTTATGTCTGAGAACCAAGGATTATCTTGAAGAATCTAGAAATGAGGTTAAGTTAGTCTTGGAACTAACTTAGGCAAAACTTGGAATATCTTCGAACAACCATTTACTATGCAAGATCAGATAAAACATTATTTTAATAAAATAACATTTTAAAGAATGATTTGCTGAATAAAACCAACCTTCTGGCTGACTGATTCTCAACAGTGTTTAATTAGCTGCCTTTATTTAGTACAGTAATATTTAGATAAATATTATTAAGGAAATATATTATATTATATTATAATATAATATATAATATAATATTATATTATTATATTAGTATTTAAGAAAATATTTTGAATAAGAACCAAACCTTTTTGGAAAAATAGGTCTTATTGGTGTTTAATTAGTTATCACATTTAGTAAAATAATATTTAGGGAAATATTATTTCCTAGACTGATAACTAACATCCTTTCTGGGTAAATGTTCTTCAGCTGACTCATAAAGTGGGCGAGCACGTGTTCCTAGCCGTTAGCGGTTGGAGATAACAAAGGAAGCTTATAGCTTGTTATCAGAATCAAACCCATACCTTTAAAATATCGCTAATAAAAAGGTTGAAATGCATAAGCGTGGATGGCATAATGGCCGATCTTCTGTGTTTAAAACCACGCTTTAAATAAAAATAAAGTTGTCTTAACTTCAAAAACACAACACAAACAAAAACCAATCATCATAAAATAAACATTGTTTAGATTATTTCATTCTAAACAAATCTTCTCTGCCCAAACACTACCTCTTACGTGAACCGTGCTGAGGATAAGTTGTCCTGAGCGTTAAGGAAAACATCTACGTCAGAGTAAACAAAGGGTTAGCTTGCACCTGTGGGGAAAGGCTTTTAGCTGGCCCTGCCAAAGCATACAACAAAGGCACGTTCGGCTCCTTGAGTGGCAGCAATGCGGCGGGGTAGCTCTCGCTACGTGGACGTGCATGCAGGAAGGCGTGCGATGCGGCCCTGGCCTTCTTTTCCAGGCCGTGTGGAAAATCCAATTCGATTAGGGCTGCTTCTGGAGGCCTCTGAAGAAAAGTCAAGTTACGGTTGTCTTATTACACCCTTTATGAATGAATGCCGGATACTCGAACAGCAAATCATTATTTACTTTGTTGCATGTGATCGTAGTTACTTTTGGATCCAAGTTGAAGAGTCATGTCTGCTTGCCAGCAAGGAGACATACGTGCGTGTGGTGCCTCTCCTGTCCGGCTGCCGTCTGGAGTCTGCATGGAAAGAGCTCTGTTTGTTGGAACACAAGATTTTTATTCAAACAGTGACGTCATGGGAAGTCCACTGTTACTCCTGTTCCTGGCTGAGCTGGAAGTAGGTTAATGCGATGTATTTCAAAAGTTCCAGAAAGGTTTATACTGGCCTTTAATGTTGACCCATGGCTGGGGTCCCAAAATGCATAATAATCAGGTTACCTCTACAAGATAAATAGCATATATTTGTTTGAATTACATGTCATTTATGCTTGTGCAATAAACCAAATTAATCAAAATGTATCACATTTATGTAATTATTTTCCATTCAGTACATGCAATCTTAATGATGCATAAGAACAAAGAAAAGAATGGAGGAATAGAAAGAAGGATGAAGAGAATACAAACTGACACCCTACTTGCTTCTACTCCTTCAGAAATGTTCATATTAACATTCACATTAACAGCTTTTTCACCAAAAAGTGCACAGTACTTATGAATGCAAGATGTATTTAGTGGTAAATGCGGCTCAATATAGAACATTTGTGTTCTATATCTGAATCTAAACACCTGAGGGTCTGACCTGAGGGTCTGAGTATGAGTGCGCTTGTGTACACCAGGTTTCTCCCTAAAAATATGCAATAGTGAGTGTGACGAGCCACAGACCTGCCTCCCTGGATCTGGGACAGATACGGAGGAGATCCGAGCCACAGACATCCAAAGGCCCATCAGAGCACCAGAACCACAGGATAATCGCCAGGACTACCGCAACCCCCCCAGAGAAGAGCAGGGGAGAGTCCCAGGGGAACCACCCAGCAGCCACAGTGCAGAAGCCCCAGGGAGCTGCAGCGACGGGCCCACCGGCCCCACTGGCAGACATTTACGCCCGAGCAGATCCAGCCATGGACCCAGAGACCCGAGACCCCAGGACATATCATTCCCCAAGCAGAGGCCGACAGAGCCCAGGGGTCCAGGCCCTGCAAGCAGCCAACGGGAGTGAGCCAGCACACACCAAAGCACCCAGCCCCAGACACCAAAAGCCACAAGTACACCAGTGGGCAGAGACACCGACCACCGGCAGGTAGTGTGGCGGGGAGGAAATAGGCCCCACATTTAATGGGGGGCCTAAACTGATCCAGGAGAGGGAGCAGTCCAAGACCCAACCTGAAACAAAAAACAGGCACACACGGTCACAATCACTCACACCCATGCACCCAAAATAAAGACAAACAACAGTGGACGTTGTCCACTCACTCACACTCCCCATACATTCTCTATACTCACAGGTCCAGGTGCTGATACCCCACAGGGGCAAGCAGCCTCCGGACCCAGGAGGTGGTCCCCCTCCCTCTGGGGGTGGAGACACGTAGACTGCCAAAGCACCTGAACCCGGCCCGGCCCTGTCCCATCGCCCTGACCCCAGTCCCCAACGACCACCATCCTCATCCGGAGAGGGGGCCACGTACAAAAGGGGGGTCTACATGGTCCAAACTAGCCCGCTAACCAGAGCCGCCACAGGATGAAATAGTCCCAACCCCCCAATCTATTCTCAGCCTAACTCCATGAGCCCCCCACCCACAATGAACCACAACATGAATTTCCCCACAGGGCCACCCACAAACACATGCCCCCGAACCCAAACGCCATGAATCCCCTCCCCACAGCACAGATTCACACCCCCACAGGTGAGCTTCATCCCCAAAAAGCCACACCCACACAGCGCAAGCTCCACACACAGCCCCGCTCCAAGCACCCCCACTGCATCCTGCCCCCACCACACAGTGCACCGTGACAGTAAGGCAAGGGCCCCACACAATGCTACTTCAGCCCCTGCCCACAGGCGCAACAGAACAAACACCATCAAGCAACGCGCCCACAACGGACCCCCCGACCCCACAACAAGATGGGAAAAAATCTCGGTAAGCACTCGGGGCTGGCGTCCCCCACCACGCCCCCGCAACCACACAAACACACCACATCACTGCCACTGCAACAATAGTCCAAGGAGAAACATTATCCAGCTCAACTCTACCGCCACCTCACAGCCAATCCATATGCTGGTGACCCCACATCCATGAAGAGGACACAACCCCCCCCCACCTCACATGCTGCAGCCCCTCTACTCCACCCTCTAGCCGCTGCCTCAATCCGCCCCCCGGACACAACAGCCAGCAGAGCAGCACACTGCCAAGCCTGCCCAACCATCCGGCAAGCACAAGCAGCCCCAGCCCATCAGTTCATGAGAGGGAAAAATGCACCAGCTGGGTAACCGGGCCAGGCAGACCAACCACTCCAGACCAAGCACAACCTGCCAGCCGCCCCAGTGCAGGTACAAGACATGCTCCACCGCCCAGCCCACCCGACCGCCAACTGCTGCCCGCCGCCTGGCCTTCTGGCCACAGAAGGAAGCATTGGAAGGCCACCACAGCATGCCAAGGACCGGGCACCCCACCAATCCTACACCAAACCCCGGAGGTGCCCCAGGATGCTGGCCACCCACCCTCCCGCATGGTACACGCCACTGCACCAAGCAGGCCGGCCAGCCCCTCTACCAAAGCGAAGCCACATCTCAATCAACACTGCACACTGCCCAGCCAAGACCCCTTGCCGAAGCCCGGCGCCCCCCCCCCAACTGAAGGACCGAGCCCCGAACCCAGGGACCAAGCCCAGAGAGATTGATCTGATGTGGAGACGAACGCTGTCTCAAGACTTACATAATCCAACAGAAGGTTTCTATACTGGTTAATATTAAGAAGGTTTTTATGTTTCCAATTCATGAGGATAGTTTTCTTAGCGATACATAAGGCAGTGAAAACCATGTCAAATGAATTTGTCTCATGGTAACATCATCTAAGTTGCCCAACAATCCAACTGAGGGGGAAGGTGAAATATTACACTATATCTTAAATGTTTCCGTCATAATTATGTATTTCTATAAAAGTTTGACTTGTGTACCTTCATAGCACGTCCCTAGGTTGCATTTTGGCCACAGTTTCCGTTTTATATTAGAAAAAATACTTTACTTGAGTGATGACAGGCTTTGGTAGGAACTGACTGCATTTTTTTAGAACAAATATCTTTTAAACACTTAACTAGCTCCCATTGAATCTAGGAAACAATTCAAGAAAAATCTGGTTTAAGCTGAGCCACTACAACACTGCCAGCTAACACTCTTTGGAAACTACACATCTATTAACCCACTTACACAGCCACACTCATACATTAAATTATATCACTCCACTGTTAAATGCTTGGACACTGAAAGAAAAAAAAAACCCTGTACAGATACACATTTACCAAACAGGTATTTTCCTGACACACCCTTCAAGAACTAAGGGATAATTTAAACACAAGATCCTGTCTGACTGGGAAAAAATGAGAAATAAATAAGTGCATTATTGCCAGCTAAATCACTGAAGTAATTTGATTTTGAGTGACTGTACTTTTGGTGAAAGCTTGGGTGAGTCCAAGTCCAGCAGGATTTACTGGTACACCTTGAATGTACGCTTCAGGCTTTTTTGATAACTCAAGTTAAGAGCGTAGATCAGTCCATAAGGCATCACGTATGCATGGCTGAATCTCTGCAGGTTATGGAGAACATCCACACCTCCCAGCACAATACTCACATCAGCAAAGTGTCCATCACCTGGACCATCAGGACCAACCACATTCACACAGCAGCTTTTGAATCAAGACAAAGAACAACAAATCAATTAGGTTATGAGATGCCTTTCTTCTTGAGTTTGTTGTTAGGGTTTAACAGCTTTCATAATTGTACAAAAAAGGCATTCAAAAAGCTAGCTCCTTTTCAAAGTGCATAATGTAACTGCCAAAGTCATTAAGAACAATATTCAGCATACAGAAGAACAAGAATTACTGGAAGTGATGGTATGCCCCTCAGAGTCCTTATCCCAACATCAAGTGTGTCTGGGATTACATGAAGAGACAAAAGGATGTGAGAAAGCCTACAGCCACAAAAGATCTGTGGTTAATTCTCCAAGATTTTTGAAACAAGCTGTAAAATCAACACATCCAACCTTGTCTGAGACCAGACTTTGTAGGCCTGAGTTTTTTGTATTGTAAATCAAATGATACTTTTAACATGCTTACTCTAAACACTTCATCCTGATGTAATCCAAGCCAGTATTTAAATAAAGTACTCTTTAAGGCAGTCACTCAGATAACAATAGCTAACATATTAGAGTCCTGATTCTTGACTCTGTTCAATTCTTGTTAAATTTTTTAGTTTAATTAACTGCATGTAAGATTTATGATTATTGATTTATCAAAAATTATAATAAATCATAACTTAGAAGAAATAAATTCTAACCAAAATTAATTTGTTATGAATAAAGATCAGAGACACACTCTGTTGGTGTGGTTATTGGGCTCACAGCACTTAAAAATTACAATTAGTTAATTATCATTAATAATTGATCATTATTAACCAAAACCTGTCACATGTCAAACCACATGTCAGTGTGTTATCAACCGTTTTACGAATGGTGGAATTCTAACCTTATCTTGACAAATAATCGCTCTTACACAAAATAAAAACAAACGCTGTCTCTTTATCTGTGTGTGACTTTATTAAACCAATGGTCCCTCTTATAGTCAAACTATTCTGGTCCAACATTTACCTAATTAAGCATGCACTTTTCTACAAAAACTAATAATCAAAAGTAAGGATATGTGTTTGAGGGTAGATGAAGATCAAACCAGCACCGTTTCTCATTTGTCCACCGTTTGTGGACAAATGAGAAAAACCGACAATTTGGATTAACTTAGAAAGTGGAACTGAACCACGACACGATGAACCCTTTCTCAATTTGTGCGTCTCGACAGCAGCTATCAGCTGGTAGGAGGGTAGGGCCACGCCCAGGATGCAGAGCATCTAGCCACCGGCCCCTTAGCCACTAACAGCTGATAGCCCCAAATCTCGAATAAAGGGTTGTAAAACTTTGAGGCAGCAGCTCGGTGGAAAAACCCCATGGGTAATAAAATGATGAAACGAATTATAGAGTGGATGGCCACGAGGTTCAGAATGTAGTCTGTTTCAAATGAAAAACTTCCAAAGTTCAGCTTTAACTCCTGGCTGATTGGCACTAATCGTGATCCTAATTCAACTTAACTATGCCTCACCCTGCCCAGACCTCTAAATACACCTGTCCGATTTTATATAAAAAGAACAAAATTACTTTGACGTCAATTTATTCTCTTCACCTTCTAGATAATGGGTCGTGGGTCTGAAGAAAAACAACAGGGGGGAACTAGATTGTAAACTTCTCCTCCGTCCAAAATGGGAAAAATATAAGGGAACCGTTCCAGTCCACTGAAAAACAAGGATAAGATTTAAACCAGTCCACTGCTGTTTCCTTGACCCCTACTGCATGTTCCTTTCTAAGAGAATATTGTGACTGTATTAAATGCAGCACTGAGATCTAACAGAACAAGTACG
>JAHHUM010001039.1:0-25000 GCA_036173005.1 Crenichthys baileyi
CACAAAAGGGGAACAACGCAGCATTTACAGAGCATGACTAATTGTTCTAAGTTTTACAACATGCAGATTTGTTGAAATAGCCACTTTTAGAGGCCAAATATTTAAAAAAGTTTACCTGAAACGATGAGTTGTTTTTTTTATCATGTAATTTTTTTTTAGGTTACATCCCAAGTTTCTATCTGGTAAAAACTAAAGAATGATACACCAACTGTACAGTTGTGAAATTATACAAACTGTGGTCTACACTACTAATACAGAAAGTAAAATATTAATAATGGAGATCTTATTAACAAATTTTGCCTAAACCTAAATGTATGTGAATAATCCTGAACTAATATGTAAGCAAATTTGTTTGGTTGAAATAACTTTGTGTTTCTTAATATTATCTGTAATAGTTATTCACTTATAATATTTTTTTGTAATTTATCATTATTTTTATTTCATTATTTCTATTTCATAATTTGTCTTTAATTGCTTTTATTATTTCTATTATTATTATTATTATTATTATTACTATATTTTTTATTTTATTAGCTGTTTTTTATTATTCCAGCTCTTATTTATCTAAATTTTTTCCTCATATTCTATATTTAAATAAATATTTTGAATTTTTTTTCACGGTAAATTTAATAAGAAGATATTACAGCACTAAAACTTTGTTTGTCCAATCCTTAATAATCATGATTTCATAATTTAACATAATAATTGTCATCGTAAATACTGAGGAGCCCTTTCATTACTGGCTGTGAGCATGATATGAATTTATCTGGCAAAATAAGTCCAAGCTATAATTACAGTATGCAGATGTGAAGGTGAGTGATTTAAGCTAAACATAATGTTGTGGTTATATTTGAGACTCTTATTTTGAAGTAAGGCAGGAAGTAATCCTTGAGTTGTTCTGTTCACTAATAAACATGTCATTGGTTACAGAAGCACTGGAGAAGCCTCCAACACATTAGGTTCGGTAAAAAACAAGACACACAAATTAGCAGCACATTAGCAGCTATTAGCTAAATGTTAGCTACTAATGATGCTAACTTCAGCATCTTCTTCTGTGCTTCCTATTTGCACTTCAATGAAAGCTATTTTAACACTTTATTTTTTAGCAGTAGGATCACTTTAGAGTTAGACATGCAAAAAAAGGCAACATATGGACTGGAATATTGTAGACTGATTATAACTGATTTAAAAGGCAAAAGGGTATTCTTGGTTTCCCCGCAAAAATTGCTAAAATCATGACACAGGGTTATGAACCCTGTGTCATGACTCACATCATCTTGAGAGCTGGATGTATCACTACACCTGTTTACTTCTGGCAGCAGCAAATGTAAAGTTTCCAGGTTGTGGTTTTAAAATAAAAGCCCTCCGGTTATAATGGCTACCCCCCCTTTTCTTTCCAACATTAAACACACAAATATCACAGCGTCTACTCAGCGGTGAGCAGCAAAGCTGACTTCCCTTCCACGGTGCGGCTGTCTGTGCACACACTTTAAAAGCAGCAACACACTAACCACTGGAACATGTGTTTTTCTAGTGCAGGCAAATAAAACAGCACATGCATTCAACTTAACAGAGGTCCACAGGTGCAACGAAGACTGTTTGCTTATACATATTAAAAAAGGAGTAAACAGTATTTACCCAAGTATGCGTTTGCAAAACTGTGTTTTTTTTACAGCTGATATGAGGAGGAATACAAAAAGCAAATCCTTAGCTAGAGGTAAAAGGAGGAGGAAATAAAGAGCAATGATGACAGATGGCAGGGGGCAGTGGGGAGTTGAGCATGATGCCATGTGAGGAAGAAGTGATGAGGAAGAGGAAGAGAAGATACTTTAAAGGTTAAACAGAAGGCTGTATCTCAGATGGTTTCCAAAGCAGGACTCTGTAGGCTTCAATATATTTCTATTCTAATGTGAATTTCTAACAGACTGTTCATCTGCTCCTCCTCAACCTGCAGCAAATCCTATTGACATACAGCACCCTACACACCTATTGACACTTGTGGTGGTGAGGTGTAAAAAGCCTTACAAATAATGTTTTTAACTTTAATTTGATCTCACACTCAATAATTAGCCAACATTGACCTTTGGAGTCACACAAGTAGCTTTGATATGGTAGAAATCTCCCGATTTATAAACATTAATAAACATCTGTTTGCTACAACAAATAATAAAAACAGTAGTTATTATTAGATAAAAAACACTCATGGTAGATGGGGTTAGTTGTGTTGTCATTGTGATTAACTAGCTTATCAGCAACATATGTATACTTCAACTACCAATAATCAGCGAGCAGCCCCTGCAATTTTGTGCGCCAGGAGGATAAAAGCTTAAGATCCACAGTGCTAAATAACCAACTGCTGATCGTCACAGGGTTCTTACATGTTTTTCTCGTTAAAATGCCATTTCTAAATATTCCACAATTCTCAGTCTGCTAAAGAAGGACTGAGAACCCTGAACCAATGAATGGATGGACATGGGGATGGATAGAATGACGTAGGCAGGGACGTATGGATGGACAGACGTATGATTGAACAACAAATGGATGAATGATTGAGAAATGGATGGATGTAGGGACGGATGGACTTAGGGAGGGATGGATGGATGATTGACCAACTAGTGGACAAATGACTGACATATGGGTGGATTGAGGGATGGGTAGACGATTAACCAATGGATCAATGGATAATCTATAGATGAATAGATGGATGGTTGGTAAAAATGATTCACAGATAAATGGACGGATGCCTGGTTGAAATGATGGACGGATTATCGACAACAAATGGATCACTTTCAATTAGACTAATGAATTTAGGAGGGACGGACAGATACGGGTGATGGCTGATCAATGGATGGACAGACGGATGAACTGACAGATGTTTGGATGAATGGACAGAAGGATTATTGTCAAATGATTGCACTGACAGATGGACAAGATGATTGATGAACAACCTTTAGGGAATGGGATAGGGAATAAGTCTTGAAATACATCTTTTGTTTATTCAGAACTAGGAAATATTGAATCAAATTCCAGACTTTTCCAGACATCTCTGAGAACCTTCTCATAAAACCTTATCACCTTCAACGGCCATTTCAGATTTGACTGTTTATGGTTCAGCTTTAACACAAACGTAGAAGAAACATGAAAAAGTTTAACCTGTTTTCATTTACCAGCTATCAGCAGAGGGAAAACAGAGATGTTTGTTGCTCTGAAACACTAACAAACTGCACTGCTATCAACTAAAACTGCACTCTCATTACTCCTAAATGCTCTTTCCCCCTGTTCAGATTCATCTTCTAACCTCTGATTAAACCAATCTGCAATAACAGCAAACAGAAGGTAAAAACACAGTTGAGATAAACATGTTATCACCTTCAGCACAGTCATAAAACTGCTTTTCAAGCTCCTTAATACACTCTCCCACAAAAAAGTGAAACACCGTTGAGCAGAATGTATTGCTAGTGTACAGGCAGGAGTCCCATCATTGTTATGTGCACAGCTGCTGACAGGTTGGCAGACGAGGAGCTCAGAGGTAATGAGTGGAAATGCTTTTGTGTGTTTGTGTGCTTCGAATAGGCGGCATTTGTTGCCGAGCGTGTGGAAGAAAAAATTGCAAAACAAGATGAAAATGCTGTTTCTGATTAATGAGTGTGCAGAAGGAGCAGCTCTGTGTGTTCAACCTGTCTGAGTGTGTGCTGTACCGCTTTTTGGTGAGGATCCAGAGACGCTGAGAGAGCACTCCATCTTGGCCGTTTCCCACGGATAAACACTGCTGGCGTCGGAGCGGATGCTGATGGAGAAGGACGGGCCTGCAACACCAAGCGCATCGTTTCCAGTGAGCTTTACATTTAACAACGGGCTCCGCACATCAGAGGAAGTGATCAAAAAGACTCATTTAAACACATAATTTTTTTAAACCCACGTGGAACATCAATCCGTGCCCTTGAGGGGAAACAGCAGATTTCAGAGAGTAAACACTGTTTTAAAAAGGCGCGGGTGGTGATTTCTCTGATATTTAGAGGAAAAGGCAGAGAAAACAGCAGAACTGAGCTTTAAACCTAACACTTGGAACCAACACATTCAGTTAGACGCCTTGACTGTTGCAAAAACCTGCAGACTCTCAGCTTTTTTAAGGTTTGGTCTCTGTTTTACTCATGTTTAAATGTAAATTATTTAATACAATTTTCTTTTTGCATGCCATGTGCTTCAAGTGGATACTCCCAGTGGAAGGAGGAAAAGAGAGTGGAGCCAAGTCCGCCCAGTCGTACATTGAAATGTGTTAAAAGCAGCACTGACCTTCATTGCTTTGAAACAAAAAGGCTGTAATGTTGTGAGAAGCTTATATTTCTGTTTGGATTCGTGGGACCTCACATGTCTTAGAGTCATTTTATTTATTTTTTAAATCAGGAGGAGGTCAGGCAGCAATCTGGTACATTTTGTTCCTTCGTTTCCCTAAAAGCTGCTGTTTCTTATCTTGCTTTGCATGCTATCTAAAAATGCATTTTCGTGGCGACAAACAAAGACAAATGAAGCACACATCAATTCCTGCCATGTCTATGAAGTATGTGCATCACTGATTATTGTTTTGGGCCCAAGGGTAAAAAACTTCACAGAGAGCTGACGTTCACCTGACCATCTTGGGATGAAGGTTCAAGGGACTATGCGCAGTCTATTTGTGCCTTCCAATGGTTAGATATGGCATGACAAGCTCCCTTTTCATCTTAGCAACTTTAAGCATGCTGCTTGCTGAGGTGAGTGAGTCTTCATTAGTGCCGACAGAGCTTCTGCATCTTGTAGCATGAGATTAAATGTTTTTATTGGGTCATGGCATCGACATTTGAGTAGCATTTCCCCAATTATTTTCATGTTTCTATCAAAAATCTACACACTGTTAAAATGTCAGGTTTTATTCATGTAAATCACGAGCTCATTATAAAACAAATCCAAAGCTGTTTTCATTTATAATAAGGAATTTATCCTGAAAAAATTCAGCTAAAAACTTAACTTTTGCCAAAGTCTGATTCTAATGTATAAATTGTCTAAGAGGAACTGCAGACATGTTATCTTTGCTTTCAGGGTACCATGACACTCTTCTTTCAGGTCATTAGGAAGCTACACTAATGATGTCAGTCATCTAAACTGCGTCCACCGATTGTGATCTAAACATTTCCAGGAGTGAAGCTGTTTCTAAATTAGGAAATCAGAACCAGAGTCTTGGAAAACAAACGTTTTCACATCTTGTCATATTACAATGCCACACTTTTATGTATTTTGTTGGAATTTTACGTTATATAATATAATATATATATAATATATATAATATAATATATTCCAGGATTGCTTCTTTTTGCTTTCTTTCTTTTTGAAATGCACAACTATTCAATTAAAGTTTAGTTTATTGTTGCAGCACAGATTCACATTTTTTTTTTCCTCAAGGCACATAGATTCAAAGATTTATATAAAAATATATAGTCATTTCAATACAATTAGATCGAGAGATTGAAAGTCTAACACACACATTCCAATTCAATCCTATTCATAAAACAGGGCAGTTTATTGGTCAGGTTTTGTACCTTAGGGTACTGCTCCTGAATGAGCATTCAGCGACAGTGGACAAATGACTGAATTGAGCTGTTGACTTTGCAACAATCCCTCATACTAAGCATGCGCGTGTTGACAGTGGAAAGGAAAACACAGAACCTAGTCCAGTATGAACTGGCAACTAATAGTTGCCCCACCCGAGCTGTTGATCTCTGCAGCTCCTCCAAAGTGACCATAGCCCTCTGAATAATGCTCACCTGACCTGGCAAGTTAGTTTTCAGACAATATATAGTCCAACTTGTTTTATAACCTAACCCTGCTTTACACCTCTCCAAAACTTTCTCTATGACCTTTTTGCTGTGTTCTTGGGTCTTCATGATGCCGCTTGTTCACTAATGTTCTCAACGGACCATTTTATAATTAGGGGACTTCTGAAAATAATTGAAATGGAATGAAATTTTATTTAGGTGCATGACAGGAAAGAAGGATGAATTCAAAAGCAGGGAACACTTGTCAATGTTGTCCTCCCACCTCATATAAAATGCCAATAAAATGCAAAGTAAAAGACACACAAATGCTAATTTTGAACACATAAAAATCGAGCTTTCGCTGTGGTCAATTACGGTTCTGCCAAATCATATACAAGCTAAAATATTTTACAGAAAACGTGTTGGCGAGACTTTGCATTTCCGTAAACGATCCCTGCACAGGCAGGAACACGACAGCACCTCTGAAACATTCAGCATACAGCTGGAAGAATGGAGGAAGAAGTCGAAACGCTCACACAGCGACGACTGAGCGAGCTGAGCTTCCTTCCCCTAAGGCAAGTATATCGGGGCTCCTAAACTGCTCGGATTCAAGTTTGCTCGCTGTCCGTGTGGGTGAGTTTGTGTGTAAGGGGGGTTTGTTATGTGGGGTCAACTTAAAATAATCAACTTGGACACACACTTGAAAGATTCCACACAGATTTAAGTAAGAGAAAGAAAAAGAAAGTGCCGGTGCAGATCTTTGCAGCTGGCTGATTGGCCAAAGGGCTTCACTTTGAAGATGTCCCAGAGAGAGCGAGGAGGAGAGGGAGAATGAGACGGAGCGGGTGAGAGTGAAAGAATGGGCAAGAAAGATGGAGGGGGACAAAATGATGAGATGAAGCTTAAGGCTCCTGCTTTCCCCAGAGACAGACAAAAAGATGTTCCTCGATTTATCATCTGGTTTTCCACGTGTTTTATACCATGCCGTCATCTTCCTCTTTCAGCATCATTACTCCACTCCTACAGCCTTTAAGCATCTTTGCCTCCTCCAAATCTCTAAGATAATTCAAAATGTGGCATCCAATGTGTAGGAACAAATCTGGGACACAAACTGCACCAAAACAGTTCTGACAGGGAGCACAGATATCAAGAACTTGTCCTTTTCAGTCATTCAAACAAAAGTCAGGTTTCTGTTGACGTTGCTTCTGCTTCACCCATTTGTTTTAAACTTTGTTTTACCTCAGGTTTTACCAAAAGTAGCCAATTTGACGCCTTTAATCTACATCTTTAGGTATGCAATCCCTCTTAATCCAGGTATTCTGTTGGTTTCAGACCAGTAGCGTCTAAGAAATGTAAATCCACCCACTCTGCATGAAATTCTCCACACGACTTTACATAGAAGGCAAAGTAAAGCATAGTGAAGATTATTAGTTGTCCAACTGACGTAATTTTCCTCATCCGTCTTCTCACCTTGGACAGAATTCAGCTAAATCTGTGCAAAACCAACTTTTGCACCCAAAACCTTAAGATTTAAGGTATTATGGATTAGAAACGTCGTTCCGAAGATAATTTCAGACAAAGACATTCGGATGCTTTCCTAGTTTTGAGGAATGCCTGGATTTTGTTAGAACCTGGAGCTCTCTGTGGAGACTTTTGTTCTCTGGTCACTTCTGCAGCTGCTAAGTTTGCGGCTGCAGAGACGACAACTCCAACCTGACGCATGAACAGGTGCAGGTAGTGGACTTGTTAGCCGTTGGCATGCGATTATGTTTAGTATGCAAAGACTGTTGTGGCTGAAGCAATTCCAAAACATTTTTATGGCTTTGAATCTTTCCCCTTATATTATTATTATTTGATAATTTAGGTAAACGAACTGAGCTTTAATTTTTTTTAATCAGATATATCTTTACGCTCTCTTTCTTGCATCTTATTGCCTCACAGATATAATCTTTTAATTTTGACACCTGACCTTAAAAGTGTTGATTTATTCTGTTTTCTTTCTTTACTCCCTTTAGCGCAACCATTTCCAGTTTTTATCTCCTGACATGAATTAAAATATTTTCATCCCCTCTCCCCTTCATCTTTTCTCTCAATTTCTCTCCTATACTCTTCTGATTATATTTCCACCAGCATATCTTTCCCGTCCTTTTTCCTCCTCATCCAGTCCATCACCTCTTCGTCTCCCATCCAGATTCGTCTTTTAGTTTCCAACTTCCCAGTCAGATCAAAGACAATAAGTAGGCCAGTGGCTGGGGTGGGCGTCAAAGGGCTTTAGGTGTGTGTGTGCTTTTTTTGCACATTATTTGGGACTTCATTTTACTCATCATTAACACAAAGTGGGTGGGGGATGTGTGTTTATAATGTGTCTGAAAACAGAGAGAAAGGAGCTGCTTCCAGCTTTCTTTCAGTGGTTCACTCACTAATGATGAGAGGACTTTTACGAAAGCAAATAAAATCACCGAAAAGCCGCAAAATGTCTTTGATTAATTGATGAATATATCAGCACAGAGGAAAATAATTTGTCGAAATTATACATTCTATTATATTTTATTAAGTGTGATAACTCATGTCGGGACATTAGATAAGTGATATTTAATGGAAAAGGAGCTTTAAGAATGGCCACAGTTTCCAAGCAGCCGGTGAGCAGATGGCGCTCATCTTTGGTGCCGTTTTCCTGCTTTAAAAGTGAAATGTGATTTTCTTTTAACCATTTTAAAGACTAAACTATGCTTCTCTCAACATACCTTACCATACAATCTCCAACTTTACCTTCTGAGGGGGATTTTCATAACCTGCATTGCAATAACTTCCAGGTGATGGTAAATACTTGTCGCAGTCTTAATGTTGTAACAGCGCTGGCCTTTAGGAAATCAATGTTTTGCTCCGACTGTAATTCAACTAAATATGCCTAATGTTATGCAAACTGCTTCTATATTTGCAGATTAATGTGCAAATCCTTTTTTTCAAGGGCTTTATGAATTACGATGTGCCTCAGTGACTCAGATTTAACAAATATAACCCTAACCCCTATGACCACGTCCAGGCTTGAAATCTCCACTAACTTCTTAATTCCAGCTCATTAACCATTCAGTTATAGGTGCATCATAATATATATGATGATAATATTAAAAGTGAAACTCATTTTTTATGAAGACGCCGCCAGAAGCTGACAAAGACCAACCACAAACTGCTCAGAAACCATAGCAACTAACCTTGCTTACTTTGTTTGACCGTTAGTGGCATTTTGTCTACTGTTTTTTATCAAAATAGCTTTTAATCTGCTGGTTTTGTACTAATTAGGACAAAAAAATAAGGAATTGATTTTTTTCGTTCTTATCTGGATAAAACTAAACCTATGCTCTTTTCTTTCCTCCCAGTATCAAAATGGTATCAAGTATTTTTCTTAATATCGGCATTGGCTTTGGAATTTTAGCATCACTACAATCCTAGTTGCTTGTGCACATTTTTCCACCAAAATTTTTCTTTCCACTAAACTTTCCACTGATATGCTGTGATCCAGCTAGCAGCCAGGTGCTTAACCAACAATCTTTTTTTCATTTTCCTACTTGGGGAGGGTGTCTGCCGGACAAATGTCAAGTCAGCAGTCGTGTTCATGCTCGTGAATGCCAAAAAAACAAAACTACATCGCATAAAGCAACATTTCTATAGAAAAACTCTTATGTAATATTCTAATTTGCTGAAAAACGTAATTTTGTGTTTTCATTTGCTGAACACTAATCCTTTAAATTAACAGCAATAAATGGTTAATCATAAGCATAAAAAAAATAAATCAGTCTGTGTGGAATTTGTCTAAATAATGATGGCATTATACTAGAAGTTATTGAGATGAACGTGTAAAACTGCACATAAAAAAAAGAAACTTTAAGAAGAAACATTTGGACGCACCGTTTTCTTGAAAGTCGATGCTGACTTTGTTTGACTCTGACCTGGCGGCGGCCGTCCAGGACTGCTCGGCCTGCTGTTTGGTGAAGGCGGTCACGTTGCACCAGTAGTACCCTTTGTCGGACACCTGCACACCCGCCAGGCGGAACTGGAACTCTGCTGCACCGGTTTTGGACAGAACCAGATTGTCGCTGTTGGAATAGGTTGAGGAACAATTTTAAAACAAACTCAGGCTGCGTTGGGTACAAAGCGGGATAAGGTGTGTACCTCCTTTCTGGATTCGAGTGCTGCACCACGTTATCAGGGCTGAGGGACATGATGGTTTTCACGGTTTCTCCCAGCTTTTCCTGTGATTGGATGTTCACCGCGAAGCCGATCCAGTCGCCGATGTTCTCAGTGACAACAATGCAGCTCATCTCAAATGTAGCTCCGCCCACTGAAGCTTTACGAATGGTTTTGGCTGCGACGTTTAGAGTGGGGCCTAAAAAACACAAGCAGCTGTTAAATTAGCTTATCAATTAATCACATTTTTTCTTGAAAAAGGTTCTTTTTGCAGACTTGACTTTCCAGAGTTTTCAGTTGTTTATTTTTATTTTACAATCTCAAATACTCAAGTTCATCATGAAGTTATGGTGGATATTTCCATACCAGGCAGGCTATGGATAGATGGAAGAAAGGATACAAGGAAGAGAGCAAGAAAAGAAGGAAGAAGGGGAGGAATGCAGACAGACAGAAAAAAACACAAGAAAGAACAACAATACAACAATGTGATAGGGGAATAAAGTAAAGTACCCTTATTTCCATTTTCTATTCTTCTCCAGACCCAGAAAATCCTGAAATCAAATTCCAGACGTATGCAGACTACATAGGAATCTTGCCTTCTTTCCTAAAACTACTACTGACACAGAGAGTTTAAAATGTGATTACATCACGGCCCAATTAGATTATCTGGGGACACCAAGTTCTAGGCGGACAGGAAGTAAATGTGTGCGTGCATTGTGGGTAAGAATCTGAGACAACAAGTGGCCTTTTGTGGGATTTCTCTGTGAAGTCTGGCAACTATATCTACAAAATCGCAGCTAAATCTAAAAAATAGTAGTATTTTGATTCAGTTCTTCTAAACATACAAGGCTAATGTCTGCTTCTCCAAACTGCAGAGACAAAATTCACTTTTTGGTCTTTGAATCAGATGTGCTCCAATTTGATCTGCAGCCAATAAGTCAGACAAAAGAACAGTCTTGCCTTTGCAGTTTGAGCTCCCAGACAGATTTGGTTTATTTCACTCTATAATAACAGTCATAAAAGTCGATGCAAGGTGGCATTCTGAAGCCTGCTTACTCTTGGTGTCCCACCGTACAGTCAGCGGTGAGCTTTTGTACTCGGCGGCCTTCACCACATCCCCCTGGCTGCTAACTGTCCAAGCAGAGACGATGCACCCATACTGGCCCATGTCGATCTTCTGCAGAGGGACAAAACAAAGGTCCTTTTAATATGATCGCCCTCAATTCTACATTTTCGGACACGAATTTTACCATTATTTAAAATTGCCGGTGGCACCTCATCAGAAAACAAATCTACATGTCGTATAGCTGCTGCGATGTTTATTTTCTTACCTGCGTGCGGAGAAATCGCAGTTTGAACGTGTTCGGTGAGACTCTGCTCAGACCCAGCACTCCGCTGTCCAGCCTGTCTTTGTACGCCGAATCTGACAACAGGTTGCCGTAGCCATCCAAGGAGCCAATGAGCTTTGAGGAAGGAGCACTGGTCCCCTCATCTATTAGTGATTGGACAATTTTAAAATCAATAAGGGCACCTAGACCGAGTTTTTTTGCACAAGTTTCTCCACTTAAAAGAAAATAAATAACTGTGTAGTACCAGGAAGACTGATGTGCTCCCAACTGACACCCAGTCTGCCCCCTGCAGGTAACTGGGAGACGTTGGTCACGTCACAAGAGAGCTCTATGGGTTCGCCCGTCTTCTGGGGCTTCATGGAGGCTTCAAGGTTCAGCGTGAAGTTTGGTTCTGTGGAGAAAAGGGTGAGAATCAAAAAAAGTCGAGCTTGTGTTTAAATTTTAAATAACTGCACTTTAAAGAAGGCACAGATGAACCATAACATTAGTTAAACAGATGTAAAAAGGATGTAGAAAGTTTTGAGAATCAAGTTTATTTATTGAACAGGGGCCTCAGTAGGGTGAAGGAGAAGAACACACAAAATCCTGGCAGCTACTCCCCATGTTGGTCACTGCCTTGGTCACACACTGCTGTGGGACGGCATCAATGGGGTTGAGGTCAGGGCTGCATTCTACTCTTTCCCCTAATGTTAAGTGTTGCAGATGGTCTCAGATAAACCCAGCTCTGTGATGGTGAGCGTTGACAACCGGAAGACCGAGCTCAGCCCCGAAAACTGGAGACATGGGATTACCACTGGTTGTAGAATCTCATCTTGATACATCTCCGCATTGAGATGCCCTCCAATGATGACAAGACCCATTCTTCCAGTGAGCAATGTGCCACCCCACACCATCACTCTGCAAGTTTTCCATGGCTTCAACCAACAAATGCATTTTCCTCACAAATAGCCAAGAGAAGCATTGTTACAGTAAAGAAATAATTGACCTAACACAAACTTCCTGATACTTTTTCCCTACTTGTCAAGACATATAACAGTTTTATTTAGGGCCTAGTTGACAACATGACCATAAAATGCACTCCATATAGGGCCCTGAGAGTCAGAAAAGATGGATTTTGCTGAAGCTCAGTTGAGCTGACTCTCACGGGCCTATATGGAGTGCATTTTATGGTCATGTTGTCAACTAGGCTAAAATTTCATTCAAGCTAGAAACCTGAGGGGCTGCCACTCCAACCTGGTAACAACCAGACTCCCTGTGTTTCCTACAGAGCAGCAGATCTTCCCCTCGATCGGACATGGCAGCGTTTTGTCATTTTAAGCCAGTCCAACATCACCCTACGAATGCAAAGTGATTCCTGGCGTTTTTTTTTTTTTTAATTAGTTGGTGTCAGGCTTAAATAGAGCTGACTGTCTGAGCCAGAGGACATAAATAGACCTGAAGTAACACAGTTAACTGTGCGAGAAGAGGTGTGTATCGCAGCGTTAATAGTGAAGTGTGTGTGGGCGGTGAGGCAGGTCTTCACAGCCAGACATCCAGATTGCAGCTTTACACGTCAATGAGCAGGAAACACACGCCATGATCTCCACTGAAACACACGGTGTGTATGTATATACAGTACACACACCACTGCAGAAATGGGGGGGCATGACAAAAACCAGCTTTGCCACATCAGGTACATGTCACTAAACACACACAGAACAAAGCTATAAATACAAGCGCACCAGTGTGAGTTTGGCACAGTTAGTGGTGTGGATGATGCCAGTTGGACGTCACACACACACACACTGACTCATGCACTGTCACCATCTGCTCTGAAACACACACACACACACTTTGATCAATGAGAATGTCTGAGGCTTCTCTGCCAATGAGCGATGCGCCCCTCTCACACACGCTGAAACCTTGCCTTATTTAGCTAAGATGCACGAAAATCCTTCGCCGCTTCGGGACCTCGGATCTTAAATCATCTCAAACTGGTTTTCTTAAACAACACTGCGCTCCAGAGGCCTCCACAGTGACCAGAGCTCAATCTATTAGAGCACCATTGTGATCTGGTGGAACAGGAGATTCACGTCAGAGAGGCTCCGCCGACACATCTGCAGCAGTTGCAGGATTCTTTTATGTCAATATGGACCCAAATCTCTGAGGATTGTCTCCAACACCTTGTTCAATCTATGCCACAAAGAATTAAGACAGTTCTGAAGGGAAAAGGGGGTCCAACACGGTACTAGCAAGTAGGAGGGCAGTCATCATCAGGCCGATCTTTAACAGGGAAAACAAATTATTTGATCATGTTGGCAAACTGTTTATTTTGCTGTTTGACACATTTTTCCTGCTGGTTCTATGAGAGTCTCAGTAAATATAGGTTGTTGTCTTTTGTGCATTTGAGCAGCTGTTTTGCTTGTGGGGTTCTAACTGCATATAAAATATCTGGACACAAATTTAAGTTCATACTTGCCAGATGTACCTAATAATGTTGGCAGTAGGTGTAGATAAAAAAAAAGAGAAAACCAAAACTTCAGCACACTATTTACATGACCAAAACACTTTAAATAGTGAAATCTGGTTTAGATTTAATTAAAAATAAGAAAAGGAAAATGAAGATCAAACTGCTGGAAATCAGCTTGTCATTACTCCAAGAAAAATGTGGGGAAAAAACCAAAACTATAAACCGAATGAACTAATAATGGACTGTAATTTATCATGGTTTTAAACTATTAATGACATGATCAGATTGCTGAAAAGCTCATGATTTCACCACTTTTGAAACGGTCCCTGTGGGATCGCATGATTAACTAGGTGATGATTAACTGAAAGATGAGGACAAAATTTACTCTCTTCAAGTATTTTTCCATAATCCGCTCAGCCTACTGGGATGAAATGAAAATCTGCAACTGGTAAATCCGTTCTACTTGCTGGAGTTATACTCGTATTTTAATGGAGTCTACTGTCCAAACTGGGGATCCGAACGACAATAAAAATACAAAATTTTACGAAAATAATGAGCAAATAATTTTAATCATACGAGAGATCTTGACATTTTTTTCAGATTATTTATCTTCACAATTTAATAAGAATACTAAACTATTAAAAATATGCTGTGGTTAAATATATGGCTACAAAAAAGTTTGGTTTCTGGGTGTGAAGTGGAATCAGCAAAATGGCAATTTGTGGATTTGAGACGGGAATATGAATCAAGAATGGAGCATTCAAATTTGAAAATTCAAACTTATCCAGGCCTGGAAAGTACTGAAATCCAATTGACACTTTTCCAGACAGTGTAGCAACTCTAAATATCAACATTTTATAATCTCATGCTCATGTGTCACCCCCTAACAGAAAAGAAACAAGTGTTTTGACAGTTGTGGTCTCTCTGAGTCAGGGATCCTTTCTCAGGAGCTAGCCTGGGGCAGGCTATTACCAGTAGACCCTGTAATTAGTAGCTTGCTGGAAACATTTGTTTGCGGTGATCATCAGGTTTTCACAACAGGATTGTTTTTTTGTTTGTTTTTTTTTTTAAGAGGAAAATTTGTCCCCCATGGAAAATGTGGCCTTCATACACAGCTGACTGACAGCTTATAGAGGACTAAAGGGCTCTGTGCAACCGTAGGAAACCCCCCACGGGTATGGCACAGAGTTTTAGTGGGTTTGAAGCCTTCAAAACCAAAACGTGACCTATGGCTGGTTTCAATGTGTTCATACTCTCATAGATTGGTGAGATAAACAGAAGAAGTGTAGCGTCCAGCAGTCGGGTTTAAATGTTTGTTCAGGCGGTGTGACGCGGGACTTTCACTGGAATGCGTTTGCTTTTTCTTCTCTGCTCCGGCTCATTTACAGGTAGGCTGCCTGCCATTGTAATAACAGTGTTATCACTGCAAAGAAGATAGAGCAGTGTCCTGTAAGCTTTGCACCGACTGTTGTTGAGCTTTGTTGGGATTTGAGCAGTTTCACAGAGAAGTGCACTCATCCAAACCAAGCAAAGGCACAAGAGACGATCGGGTTTCAAAGCCGTGTGCAAGCCATCCAAACCTCTGCATGTGTGTGTGTGACATAGTAACAGTTATAAAAAAAAAATGTGCTGGCTGAGTCCTTCCTGCTGTCTGCTAAGACACAACGCGTCTCCAAGGATGAAGAGGAGGAATGGGCTGACCCTCATTGAACAGATGAAAGCCAAACACAAAGAGATACCCACAAAAACAACACAGGTATTCAACCCCACTGAGAGCTGTGGGCTTACATTTTACATGACATTTCCTAAATTAAATATTGATCCCTTACTCATTTAAAATCCACTGAAATGTTAAATCGTATATGCTCTAAACCAAAGACATGTAAAGACAGCTCCAAAACCTGGTGAGAAGAAAGTGGAAATTGGCCAATATTTATTTCACATGGACAAACTGCCACAAATGAGAGATGGATGTGTTTTAGCAGGATAGATAGGCGCTAAACAGTATGAAAACGTAACTTTTAAAACCACAAGCCTCTAGCCAAGAAAGACATCCTAAATTCAGCTGACTGAACTCTAACTGAAGGATACATTTCCACTGAGTTCAGGAAACTGAAGGAAGCATCTTAAGTGGTGTCCTGCAGGAAAGAAAAAGTCACACAGCTAATCCTAAATGAAATCAAGCTAGGTAACTCTAATTTCATAAATGCACGCATTTGAGCAGATTTACTTTACCCATAAACTTTACAATAGAAACCTTCTGATTCCAGGTGGTTTAGTTAATTTTATTATCAAGTAACTGCAGCATCTGCATAAAATGTGACTGACTAGAGCTGCACTAAACCAAGCCAAGATTTCTAAAATCCTGTTGTGTAGCAATTTAAACTGCTGTGTGATGGCCCCTACGTAACAAAGAGACGTTTTAAACAAAATGAAACATTATTAAAGTATACTGGAAGCGGATCAGGCAGCAACAGACTGTTTCAGGATGTAATCCCACTTCATTAAATGAATTTGGGGAATCCTAAATTTAAGAAAAAAAGCTATTATGTGAGAAGGTAGCAACAAAGTAAAGCAAAAAAGTAAAACCGCTGCACATTTTAGTCCAGTACAAACACTACCCCACATTTTAAGTTCCTGTCTTTCAGTAGACAGCAGTTGTAAAATGGCAAACGGAAAAGTGTCAACTCCATAACAACGTCTCTGCTAAATAGACACAGGTTTGTGGCACCGTCTAGAATTTGCATGTCAACTAGTGGACACCATCTCTCTGGGGTTTGAGCAACAAGGTCATCGAAAACACCTCCCACAGAGAAGAAGGGGGTTACCACCTCACAGAGGGGTTGAATCACCTTCAATAACTCCTCTCGGGGTGAAGAGGAGTAGGTAAGGGTCACCACTCATACTGAGGTCCTTATTGTCTCGAGGCAGAAGGTGAAAAAGGCAGCAGGGATACAGTATTCCGATTTTCCTCTGAGCTCTCTCTTAATTTTAACAGATTTGCATGTTCTGATGCAAACATAACAGCTCACTTTGACAAAAATGCAACATTTTGTTGACTCTCACAAACCAGTTTTTCATGCAGTGAAAACTTCAAATGGAGATGAGAAAGCAGTCGGTGCTGAAGCGCTCCCCTAACAGGGCCTGCAATCAAACTCCATTCAACCACCGCAGACAGAGAGCAAAATGCTGCAACACTAGAAGCATGCAGGCACCTGCCTGTTTTCAACTCTATGACATACAAGCCAGAGGGCTGCAGAAAAACTCAAACTTGTTCATTAACTCTGACTTTTATCATAGGTGGAAGGATTAAAGAATATGACATCATTTTTGTAACAAGTTCACATTTTTAGTTTTCCATATTTTCTACAAAAAACAGGAGTGAAAAAAAGATAATGCAGTCAACATTCAACTTCCTGGTTGAACTCTGACCTTCTGCACATTCAGCAGCTGCGCACAAACACAAATACACTTGTGCAACTACACATCATTGGGTGCCCTGCAGGAGCCAAAGGAACCAAGGATACTAAACAAACACGTGTACAAAGTAAGCAAACACAGCTACAGTGTGTTGCAGTCCCCGAGTTAAAATACACAGGCTGAACTACATTGATGGACTCCATTTACTAATTAGGTGACTTCAGAAGGCAGTTAGTGGCACTGGAGTTTATTTAGGTGCATCATTAAAAGGAAGATAAATACAAATGCTTGATGCGATTCCTTCTGTGTTTAAACGCCATTCAACCCCAGTTTCAACTCTAAACTGGTAGCTTTGAAACTGTTTTGACTCAATGGTGTTGCCGTAGAGGCTCAGTTCCCATGTTAAAGTTACTCAACAGAAGCTACGGTGAAAAGAAATATGTGCCTAAAATGAACTACAGGTTTTAATCATGGCAAAGTGTTTGCGACCAAAATGTTGCGTGCTATATTTAGCCGTCTTTTGGTTTCAAAACAAGATTTTTTACAATGATCTGTTTTTTTAAGTCTAATTTCTTTTATTTTTAACAGAGAAGCCATAATTGTCCTAAAATAGCATTTGCAGGTTTATTCTTTACAGAGTAACAGAGCATAACAAGGTAATATTAACTGGTTAGTCAGGCTATCTGCTCCGGTGGCCAGCCGGCTATCTGTAGCTTCCAAACTTTTAAAACAGTCCTCCCTTATTAAAAGCTGCAGGCACTCCATTAGTTTTCACCACATTATATTAAATGTTTTTCAGGACCAGACATTTTTCCAATGAGCAAAATAAAAAAATATATATATAAAATTATTTTGGTGCAGCAGTAGCCATCACGTGCCTACATGCTTGTGCTGCAGTTTTTTTGTTTTTTTTTCTAATTATTTAAATTCATATATTTTTTGCAGTTCGGTTTTGTTAAATCATTATATAAATAAAGTTTCTTCACCTTTTCTTTAAAAATTGATATATGTGTGAGATGATATTGCCCAACCTTGATGCACATCATGCTCTGATTTTTATTTGTAAAAGAAAAACAAAACAAAGGAAAACCTTTCATGATTTTCCTCTAGCATCACAAATATGCACTACTTTTTATTGATCTATCCCATTAAATCCCAATGAAGCAGATTAAACTTTGTGGTTGTGACTTGACAAGATGTAGAAAAGCATAAGCGGTGTGAAAGATTTTTCCTGGGACTGTGCATGAACTTTTGCCTGTCTTCTTAAATGAAATGTGTCCCTTCTGACAATAACCCCAGCTGACACAACACGCTCACTGGGGAAGGCATAGCCAAGGGTGTGAGAGGATGAATGTATTCGTGCATGCATGTGTGTGTGTGTGTGTGTGTGTGTTCCTGCCAAGGGGGACCTCCTAAACAAGTTCTGCACCTCTTTCTGGAAGGCCGTGCTTGTAGCAAAGCGTCGCGTGAAAGAAGGGACATCAGCAGAACATGAAGTGACTGGTTGAGAGACTCTCAAACACAGTTTGGTCTAATACACAAGACCATCATGGACAAAATATACAGCGAATTAGAAGCAGTGCTTCAGTGTTGTGTGTGTTTGGGCCGAAGTATGAAGGAATGTGCACCCTGAGGCTAAAATTTAAGACGTTCTCCCCTCAGTATGTGGGACACACAGAAAGCAGTGTCTGAAGCATGGATGTGGTATTTCCTCTAAAGGAACCAAACTACTTTAACCCCTCACACACCCTGCAGACATATTAATGCATGCATGCATGCAAAAAAACTGACCAAAATGATGTTGATGGTGCAGTGTGACATATCAAGTTGGTGCGGGTGCACCCGGAAAGCCCAGCTGATATTTCTGAAAGCAGCACAGATCCTCAAGGCTCGAGAAATCTTCTGGGTACGGAGAAGAGGATGCTGTTATTCTAACTAAGGGCTCCTGCTGACATACTACACAGGATCTGGTAGAGCCAGAGGACGCACAAGCTCTGTTCTCTGAGACAGAGTGGTTTTAAGAAAATGTTTGTGTTTAATGACTGGATATGCTAGCCGCTGGCGTTTCTGAAATTACTCCAAACCGAGTTTAAAAAGGAGAACAAATGAGTTAAAATGCAACCAACATGGCTTCATGCTGAATGGTGTTAAAAGCTACTAGCCAGAATTTACCGTAAAATCAACCAAACTCACCTTAGATACAGCTTGCCATCTACAGAACAATGTTTAATGGTCAGTTTTTAGTTTTGTTTGGCTATTTTGCTTTTAGATTCTTTAATTCAAAAGTAAGCTTCCATTCACAAATGCCTCTGGTGACAACACAAAAGGCAGCCAATTTGCATATTTGTTTTTCCTCTTTTTTCCAGCTGTTTTGAAAAAATTTCTCCATCAAAGTAGACTACTTTTATTCTCTATTTTTCATTTTCAACAGTAGGTAGGAAAGAGGGCAAAGAGAGGGACAGACATCCAGCAAAGGTCGCCGGATCCGGGACCCGAACCTGTGACAGTTGCATCGAGAACTATAGCCTCTGCACATGATCGCGCGCTTAACCCCTACACCACCAGCACCGCGACCAGACTACTAGTATTCTGAATAGCTGCAGCAAAATGATTGAGCCGTATGTAAAATCCCTGCAAGAGTTTAAGGAAAATTTGGCTCAGATTCCCACATCTAGCATTTTCCAAGAAAAGCAGAAGTTAAAAGCTAAACTGTTCAGCCTTGCTGTTATCTGCTGAAAGTCTTGCTCTCTCTCACAGCACTGAGCCACAGACATCTTAACACACCATAGAAAACAGAGCTTCATCGCCATGCTTCCTCAGACAACAAAAACAACTTACTTGGACTGAAAATGGCTAACTTTGGGTCTTCACTCATTCACAGCTGCCAGACCCCCTTAAAACCGTTTCTAGTCCTCAACACATTCAAGCTCTGAAAAGCGTAACTGACCCTGTGTGGTTTCGCGTTCTGTGGGCTTGTATTGCTTTAAATTGAGTCTCTGTTTAGCTGCTACACCAAAAGCTATTTTATTTTATTCATTAATAAAATGGAGCTTTGTATGAGAAGCTGTGAGTATTTTCACAAACTGTCTTAAGCTCAAGTTTTTAACTCATTTCATTTATCTAATTTAGTGAACTTTAGCAGGCTTTTATTCCACCAGTTTCATTGGAGAATATGAAAGATTAATAGTTTCACAGGGTTTTAATAAATATTTAATTGCAGGGAAGATTTGTGAGAAAAGAACTATAGATTAAAACTACACCCAGTGCAACTGAGCAAGAAATACAATAACCCACTTTTGATTATCACTGTATTAATGAGAAGCAAACATTCAGTCCTCAACAGTTATAATGTTGGAAGCAGAAACAAATGAGCAGGTAAATAAAATAAAGCAACTTCTAAAATGTGCAAATTGTGATGCCTAGACAACTGGGTCAATACGTCTCCAAAACTACAGTTCTTGTTGGATTTTCCCAGCCTGCAGCTTGAAACAATGCCCACTTAAAGCAGATGAGGAGCAAAAACAAAAAACAAAAAAACGCACTGTAGCTCAAATAGTTGGAAAAAATAAATCCTGTTGGTTTGGATGAAAGAAAATTGTCATCTTTTAGCAGTTGAATGACCGCACTCAGATTGCATTTACGGTTCAAGAATTGTTTAACAAACAAAAAACGACTTAAAATTGTAGATTTTGCACCATTAGCCCCAAGTCAAACCAATAATCTGTTAGATTTTATAGAAAAACAAGGTTCTTATGACCTGCAAGGCTTCCAGCACGACTTACTGACAGCATAGGTTTCCAACAGAGACAGTCTCAAAACTGAAAAAAAAAACATTAAATCATACAATTCTTTAATTTAAAGTCCTGCAGGTCAGCTGGCTGAAAGAAGGCTACAAGACATTCCCTTTGCCAAGAAGAAACACAAATATGACTGTCCGTAAAAATTTCCAGTCGCAAAAAACACTCAATAGTCACTCATGGTGTTGAAACTACGAGAGCCCACAGCTCTAAAGCTATGAGCAGAACAGACAGCCAGACTATTTCACTCGCGAATATCAGCTTGTTATATGTCTCTTAGCTTTAAATCTCCAATCTAAAACTATGGTATTTTTACTGAAAGTTATCATACTGTGAAAAAAACACACCAGTAATTCCCCGCCTTATGCCTTATAGGATCTTTAGAGGTCTAGCAGAGCCCCAAACCGAACTGGTCAGAGCTAATTAACCAACCAACATTAAAGCACAATGGTGGAGGGGTGATGATGTGGGTTTTTTTGGCTACCAAAGACACACAACCTACAGATGAAAACTGGTCCAAGCTGGGTCATCAGTGGGAAAACAATCCTAAATAGAGCAAGAAATCACAGACAGAATAGCTGGAAGTCCCACTTGTTAAGGCCAAACCGGACAAATGCACCAACAATAAAAAGTGAGGTGGTGGAGGGGTGATAAGGTGAGCTTGTTTGGCAGACAAAGGACCTGGACACCTTGCAGTTACTAAAAACAACGATAAACTCTTCTGTATACAAAGTACTTTAAAGATAAATGTGAAACCATCTATCTGAAGCCAAAGCTTGGCCCAAGCTGGGTCATCAACAGGAAATGATCCGAACATCGGAAAATCTTTAACAGAACGGCTAAAACACACAACTGTTCAAAGCCAATCTAGCTCCGTTTTGCAGCCAGATTCATAATAACAATTAGAAAAGAAATAAAATGGCATAATAACATCAACCTAATGTGCACAGCTTTTAGGTAAATAACATGTTGCCAGAGTGTCCACAAAGCATCATTTTCCAGGTTTCTTTTTGATGTCAGCATTATCTGGCATCCAAATTCATCCAAATTCCATGGAGAGAAAATATGAGACGTTTTTGATCCGAGCTGACAATACTGCAGCCAAGAAGCACAAAAAACAAACTGGACTGCATAAATATAGTTTTGTTCTCTTCAGGCCAGGCGCTTCACCCAAATGAGACAGAGACAAAAAGACTAATGTCACTTTCCTGAAATATTAGGGTAAAAGTTATTCCCCAAACCAGTAAACGTGGTAAAGTAGACGAGCTGAGAAGAGTGATTATGTAAGAAGCATTTCTTCATTAAATTCGGATTATTTTGTTATTTCATAGTCTGCTATGATGCCGACAAGTTGACAAGAGGAAGTGATACCACAGACAGGTTTGTATTGACTTGTGTGCTATACACAAGTCAATACAAACCTGAGTTTATAATCATTTCTTTTTAGGGCCTGGCCTTGTCAACGATGCTGTTGGTGTAATAACTAAGAAATTAATTTCTTTTTAGTCCCTGAGTTGATCATGAACTCCTCCTTAACATTCTAGACTGGAACGTGAGGCCAGCTGTCCAGCATTTGAAGAATGGTTCAGACTGGGCAAATCTACAATGAGTGAAAAAAAAAGGTTGTTGTACTGGACCGGTCAAAGTCTCCAAATATCAGTGAACTGAAGAAATGTTGTGGGACAAAGTTTGTCAAAAACATTTTTTTTTCCTTTTTTTTTCCATTGAAGCTCTCTTCTCCAAAAGACATTATAAAAAAAACTTGAAATACAACTTGAATGATGATCTTATTATTCCTATTGTGCATATTTAATTCCATCAACTAATTGCCCTCACACATTATCTTGCCAGAAAGCCATTTCTTCGTGTAAAGAGAAAAGAAAATGCAGCATAATGTTGGAATTCAAACAGAAACAATGAAATCTGAAACAAGAAACCTCCAGACAGTGAGACCACCCTCCATGCTGGTAATTGATTGCTGTGTCGACTGTGTTTGACATCGCTGCTCTTGAAGGCAGGATCAGAGCATCGCAAGCACCCTCCGCCATACACATTAACAGCTCACCCAGAGGTAGCAGACAGCAGGAAAGCCATGACTAATCAATCGTCCGCGCAGCGGGAGTCGACAGGGTGACTGGAGGATTAAAGAGTTTCCCCTTGAGATTCTACAGTGGCATGCAGCTCTGTTGCACATCCACATACTAAGAAACAGTATGGATGCAACATGCATCGACCCCTTTGAAGTTACTGTACGCTTGCTTCAATGTGACCTCCATCTTTTATTTGAAACAGAAAATAAACAGTGAGATAACCTTAGAATAACTGATAGAAATAATGATCGTAGTCTCACCAATGACCACAGCAATACCTAAGCCCACAAATCAAGTGTGCATCTCATTAAATATTAAATTTGCTCTAGGATTCTGAAGCTAAGAGAGAAACACTTTCAGAATACATTCATAAACACAATTTTCAGATCATTTGCGGAGGTCCTTAATTCTCTTCCTGATATCTTGGTTTACTTCGTTAGACTTTGCCCATGTCACACATCAAAGCAGTGCGTTTGAGGTGTTGCCTTAAAATACACCCCACAGGTGTACTTGTTGAGATCATCTGCTTTCCCATATTGTTTACAGCAGTAAAAATATGGTACTTACTGGTTTCTGAGACTTTCACAGTTACAGGGTTGGACATCTTCTCCGCCGCCAGGTGCCACCTCCCTCCTCCTCCAGTGCTGCGTCCTTCTTTCTCGATAAAGGCTCGGACCCGGCAGGTGTAAATCCCTCCGTCCTCGCCACTTACCCCCCTGACCCCTAGCCTGTACTCCCCGCCTCCGGTCCTCTCCAGGGTCGCCTGCCCTCGCTTTGCCTGTGCTCCGTTCGAAGATGTGTTGGAGATAACCAACCCGCTGTGGTCCATAGTGATGATTTCACGGCCATCAGCCAGCCAGGTCATTTCCAGGGAGAGCACAGGCAGGTTGTCAGCAAAAACGTAGCAGAAAAGGGTCAGCATGTTTCCGGGAGAAAGTAGCAGGGAAGCGGAGGACGAAGAGGAAGATGAAGCTTTCACGTTGAGGAAACGGCCTTAGGACAAAAGACAACAACAGAATCCACATAAAATTTGCACAAAACTGATTTTTTTAGCACACAGATGAAATTAAGCAATGCACTGATTAGCAAGTGTTAACATAAGCAGTCAAAGGACAAGGTGAAAAACAGTATAATAACTCCACAATGTTTAGGTTTTAACAAGCAAAAGATGGAAACATTCTGCTTAAACTTTTTTTCCAATCAAATGCTACATACACTGCTACCATTATGAAAGTTCAGGTCACTGGGCTGAGTAGGTTGCATAGTGCTAAAAAAGGAGGCTCTTTGCCAGCATTATGGTAGCCGTGTGGCTAGCTGAGCGACTAGCATAGTGCTAAATCATCATTTTAGCTGGACCTGTTTTCTAGCATTATGGTTGTCGAGCTACTAAGTAGCAACCTTCTCCTAAATTAAGTAAAATTTTAGGAGGCTCTCTGCTACGGTAGCTGAGTCAGTTGCTGATATGCTAGCTGAGTGGCTAGCATAAATTTAAATTCAGTTGGAGAATATGTGCTCTCCTTCCTAGCGTCACTGAAGCTGTTGCTCGTTGAGTGACTAGCATAGCAATAAACCAGTTATATTTTAGAAGCCCAGAAGTAGCTGAGTGGCTATCATGTTTATTTGCTTAGTGCAAAATCATTTTTAAACAGCTTTCTTTGCCATGGTAGTGGATTGGCTACATTTTAGGAGGCTTACTTTGCTAGCATTATGGTAGATTTGTGTCTAGCTAGCTTACTACTAAACTCAGTTACTTTTTAGGAGGCTTTTTGTTAACAGCATGGAAGCTAGATGGCTAGCAAGGCGCTTAAATCAGATTTTATGAGGCTGTCCTTGCTAACATTATGATGGCTAAATCACATCTATACTGCAAACTTCACTTTCATTTGAAGAGTCTATTTGGTGAACAAATCATACTTGTTTGACA
>JAHHUM010001039.1:30000-128196 GCA_036173005.1 Crenichthys baileyi
TCATTTAAATTTACCTTATGGGAAAGGACAAAGAATGAAGAAATAGTTAAAGTTTTGCTGGTAAATTTACAAACCATAAATTGAACAAGGCCACTGCCTAAAGCGAAAACAAAGTAAACCAACAGCTTCAGGTTAAGGCAGTAAACTTCTGATTGCATGTGTAACATGAAACACACCCATGGGAGTGTTCAGGTAACCCAGTAAACTCTCCCTTTCACTGTCAAACAAGAGAGTTAGTTTTCACGCTTTTATTGTTTGGAATCTGAAGCTAAATGTGACGCCGGAGCAGGTTTCAACAAGGCGGCCTTTACCTCTGCTGAGTCGATTTTCTTACTGAAACCAAGAACATGACTCACTTTGAGAAGTCTAAAATAAAAACTGGGAGTGTTTTCCCTTTATGACCGTTTTCAGTTGAATCTACATCTCATCTTTTCACAACAGGGAAGGTGAAGGAACAGATGGATGCGTCGATGATCAGAATGGGAGCAGTGGGGATATATGGGGGGGTTAATAATGCTGAATGGTAACCTCACAGTAGGGTTTGCATGTCTGCACACAGGTTCTGCTTCATTATCTCCACCAACATATTTAGATATTTAACACAATATGTTACAAATACAGAAGCAAGGGTTATTTGAAATCAATTATTTGATCACGATCCTCTTTTGTTTATTGTTTAACAAAACTACGTCATATCTAATTTAGAGAAGTCAGTAAAACTATCTTTTAGTGAGAGCATTTTCTCATTTATGGCAGTTTTCAGTATTCGTGGCAATTTTCAGTGAAGAAGAATCAAAGCCATTTCTGAAAATGGGGGCCTATACCTGGGTCACTTTCACTTTGAGAGTTTTCATCTTCAACCAGACATGCTTCGAAGTGTCTGGTTTTAAAAAGGACATACATTTTACAGTTTCCTTCACAAATAGAGAACTATTAAACTGAAGTATGTCAAGTGAATGTGAAAGCAGTTATTAACAACAGAAAAAAAGATAGTTTGTTGTCCCAGGGTTATTAAACAACTTTTAATCTTGGATTTGGGCGAAAAAACAACTCAAAGCGGAGAAGAGTCGACAGCCAGACCACTGAAGTAACTGCGGGTGCTGTTTGTGAGAATAAAGTTTACAAAGTAGCAATTGCTCTCTTTTCCTGATAATTATATAGAAGTAGCATAATGCTTTCTTATGTGTCATATGATGACATGCAGCATAAGCCTCACTTTTAAAAGGGCCAAACAGCATGTTTTTAGATAACTTACTGTGGAAAGATGGAAAGATTGCCTATTGAACCTTTACAAGTGAAACTCAAAGTACGCTTTGCAAAATCACTGCATGGCTCCTTAATATGAATGATTACTGTGAGAGCTAATGGGACAAAAACAAGGGCTAAATCCTTGAGAGATCAGGGTAACAATAGCTGTCAAACCTGGAGTGCAAATTGCAACAAATATCTGAATGCTTACAGAATATTACTGTTTTCAATAACAGTTTGGGTCACAAGAGGTCATTTCCCAACTCTGGTAAATAAATGGCAGATTGGGCTCACCAACATGCACTATTAAATGCCTGGAAAATCATGCCTTTTTGTTAGGAGACTGTTAAGTCTCCAAACCCCTGCACTTAAAAGGTTCTGGTCGTCCTCACTGGACAAATAATTTGTTTTCTAAAAACAAAGCCAAACTATAAGCTTTGTTTTACTTGCATGAAGCCCAAGTTTGGCGGTTCAAGCTCAAAATCATTAATCTTCCACATATTTTGGCTGTGTTCTCGGGCCCCTGTGCTAGCTATTCTTCTTTAATATTTCTTTTTAATGGTGCAGGGGGCCTTAGTCCTTAACGCAGACTGAATCCCAGCCCGGATGTTTACTGCATACCCTACCCCCCTTATTTTTCCATTATTAAAAAAATAGAAAAATGAAGGCCACTAGTGCCTAAAACATACCTTTGATATTTCTTTTAAATATGAACCTCTCAATTTTGGAAACTGAGAGTCAATTAACTATGGTGGCCTACCCAAAACTGGAATATATGCTTGAAAGTAAACCTTCCAAGCTCTGGGAACGTAATCTCTCTGGAAGGTTTTTAGTCAGTATTTCTCTATACGTCTTTACATCAGATTTTTTTCTAATGCCCTTTGTGAGGAACAGGAATGTAATGAGTGTTATCCACTTAAATAAAAATGTTGAGTTAATTTTCTAGTAGCTTACTAGCCTATTATTCCAACCCTATGAATTTGAGATTCGTCTCTAAATTTGTCCAGTTTGTAAGCCGATTCCAGTCCTGTTGAAAATGTGCCCAACAAAGAGGCAGATGGCTGAGAATAAGAAGTACATAGTTGTGCATTGTTGGAATTACACTGATGGCCCACTGATTTTCATCCCATAAGACAGACTGCTTTGGATGGATTCAGTTTGAAAACTAAAGGAAAAAAAGTTCATTTTAGATTGGCTGAAGTCCAACTGATCAACTCCTCAAATAAACTTCATGTAGACTCATTTAATAATTTAGTAATCGCAATAGAAAGTCGCACTTTTAAACGTGACTCCATGTGCTGAAGAGAACTTTTAATGTCATCTGACAACTTTCATACCTGTGCCATGTTGAATCTGACAAGAAATGGAGATCCTACACAATTTCCGTTTCAAAATTCCTGATATTTCATCAACTTGAGAAAGCAATGCCGTCTAGCAGGAAACTAGTTTGATAACATTTTCATTACATGAGAAAAATGAGTCCCTTGGCTTGTTTTTGTCTGATGATCTTTTTTTTAATCCTACTATTTTGAGATAAAACATGAACATTAATGCCTGGAACCAAAAATCCAATCAGGTGTTGGAAAAGTTTGTAGTTTCTGATTGAAGCTCATGAGCAGGACAAAATATGAGCCTTATTAAGCATAAAGCTTTAGTTATACGCCTTCAGCATCAACAGAAAATGTATCTTCTGAATTTGGCAGCAGAATTTTCATTATGTTTTGGGAATCAAACTTGATATTGGAAAAATCACTTTAGCAGTAGTCAAAGATGCTATTGGTATATAAGCTTTAAAAGGGAGTCATAAGACGGATCTGTTTAGATGTTTGAGACATTTTAAAACTGCAAAAGACAGCAGGTCATCAGTAGAGACCAGTTAGAAGTGTCCAGTGATAGGAAAGTAGAGCTGCACTGAGCTGAGTATCTATAGCAAATAACAAGGGTGGAGCAAATAATTGTGTTTTGCTCTGTCAATTAAAATGAGCCTAAAATCCTTTTTCCAAGCACTCAGCAAACCTCACCTCGCTTGTTCTTACATAACCAAACCTCCTCAGGGTAGCAATGGTAGCATCGTGTGTTTGAATCTGACGAGGGTACAAACACAAGCTTCCACTGGTAATCTAATTCATCAAGGCCTAAAGACAAGTATCTTTTGCAGACATCGTCTCCTACCTACACTGAAATCGTTGCACTTGCTAATGCATATGCTTTGCATGTATGCGATGAGCTCTCCACGCATATAAACACGGCTGCCTTGTTAATTCAGGTCTAAATTTAACAAGGTGTCTGGGGAGCTGTGCTGGGAAGCAGAGAGCAGCTGAACATGATGGTGCATTATGGAGATAACTAACCTGTTGTCTGATTACGCTCTCCATCACTTCATCTCTTAAAATTTTGGTTTCCAAGCCAGAAAGCGCCCGCTTCTCCTCCCCCACAAGAGGGCTTTTTGCTTCTTTAGAGAAAATAAACATATTGAGCTGTGAGGGGATTTTGTTTTCAGGCCTGGGTTACCAAACAGAGATCATGTTCCTAATTACCATCAAAACAAACCCAATGAAAACCAAGGGGAAACTGCTGAATACATGTTTATTGGTGAGAAAATGACAAACTGAACGCTAAAATAGTCAACTTCCTGAATGATCTAAGCTTCTGGCCAGTTCATTGCAGTTTATCTAAAAAGTTAAAGGCGAAATTTAGCATTAACATGATGCAGGACGAAACTTCTAACCTAAAGTTGACCTAAAGTTGTACAAAAGAAAAGCAAGATGCAGTCTAAATGTTGCATTAAAATAATGCTCTCATTGTGTTTTATATAATTTTATTTTTAAAATTGGAATTTTACATGTAAGAAAAGGTCTGATTACTTACTATTGCGTTGCCGGATGTGCTCAACTGTCTGCTGTTTTTGCAGAACGTTCATCCTTTAGCTGCTTAATCTGTTGTACAAGTTCAACTAAAACTGCGCAGGAATAATGAGTAAAATATTCAGTCTCAAAGAACTTGATTATCCATTATTTCATCCATTGTCTCCCTCTTATCCGAGATGCTAGCAGATAAACACTCTCCAGCTCAATCCGAGGGGTTCCCGGGCCAGAAAGGTTATAACAGCAGGTTTTGGGGTTCCACCCCAGACAGACATGCCTGGAAAAGCCTTGAAAGGAAGATGCATACGTGAGTCCAAACTGCAACGGGAATAAATTTGTGCTGAGAATGGAGCCTAAGACTCTGGGTGGCTGAAAACAAATGCCCGCCACACTTTATGGAGAACTACTCCCAACTTTGTGCTTGACCCTAAAATGTGCTCCATCGTAAACCTTACTAAAGGAAATCATGTGCAACTCAAAATATGCTGCCCTATAGCCAACATTTTGCTGTCGGATGAGGAAGTCCGAGTTGATCTGTGGGATCAGGCAGGGTGAGATCATATCAATCCATTCTTTAAATTGCAAATAGTAATCAGGAAAAAAAAAAGTACTTTCCATGGGGTAAATGTTGCTGAACCGGATTGTTGCTATCGTACACTGGTTGGTAATACTTCCTCTCAGCTGCACTGGTGTTTAACAGCAGTTCCCTTTATAATTAATACAAATAAACTGGGGCCGATCTGCTTTATCATCTTCTTGTTTTTTGAGAAGCAACATCCCAAAATGTCTTTAAACATGAAAAATAACTTTTTATTACTTCCTCTAAATTTCCCTTTTAGGTAAATATCGGTAAATAAATGGGCTGTTTTACATTAAAGCGTAAACCTCATCAGCAGTGAGTTTCCTTTCCCAGGTTGCTTTTATGTTTCTGCACTTTAAGCCCAAAGTTGCACTTTCATCTCAATGGCACCTTTTACAGAAGCCGTAGCTCACGAGCACGCCCAAACAAAAACTGCCCAATTTTAAGTCTCGACTAAAGACTTGGTTGGAGTCCAATACCAGCTTAAACATCTGCAAGTCTTAAGAAAATAACAGGCCGCCATGTTATGTAATGGCCTACACATTTCAGGGCCGAGACCGCTGACTTGACAGATGTCCAGCAGACAGTCAGTGACAGGGTAAGCCACAAAATGTCACTGCTACAGAAGCTGGCTGCTTACAGAGAGCTGTATGCAAATATGATAATGTTAAGTTTAGTGGAAGGAAAAAGTCTGTTAGATGATGTACACAAGCAGCAGGTAGAACCATGCTAACCAACGTTTGTGAACATGGTGGGAGGGCTTTAGATATTGATACCTTTAAAATTATGGAGGGACAAAATTGCTAGTAGCACCAACCAGCTCAAACTGGCATTGAATAACTTTTGTTTTAGGTGATGTCAGGGGGGCTGACTTATCTTTAATGACCTACTCTTAAACATTTATTAATATCTTTATAACTAAGGCAAAGCAGCACTAGCGTAGCACAAACGTTTGTTACTCTTACAGAAGGGGAGATAAGCACCAGAGCAAACACTATTAAATCAACCTGGCCTTCCTGAACACCTCAGCAGAACCACAGGCTGAGCGTCTGCATGCCACGCTTCAAAAAATTGAAGCTGCTCACAGCTGTTGTGAAGGCGAAATACTTTATTTATAGATTAGATGATGTGCATTTCAACCATTGTACATGCTTGAGAGAAACTTACACAAAGCTACTTACAAAGCTTACTTTATGACACAGTTTCGTGAAAATCTGCAACGCCTTTTCAGCCACACAGTGTCATTTATATTCTCTCCAAATCTCCATCTCCCTGGCTCTAATTTGACACAAGCCAAGTACTCCCACCTGACATCTGCTCCCCACCACCAGAGGGTGTGTGCTGAGTGTCTGTGTGCAAGCCAGTAATTGTCTAAAACCAGCACTCAGTGTGTGTGTGTGTGTGTGTGTGTGTGTGTGTGCAGGAAGATATAAATACATGGTTAGTGGAGCTTTAGTAAGGAATGGAGAAAGCTGCTAAATGAACCAACACAGCTATGTGAGGTAGAACACAATCACTGTGAAAACCCTATTGTGAAACATGGTGGTGGCAGCATAATGATGTGGGGATGCTTTGACAGGGGAGTTGGTTAGTCAGAGTTGATTGGAAAAATGCTGCTTTCACACCCGCAGCGAAGCACAGCTACATTTGATCTCCCATCTCTTGCCTTCTTACCTTTGAGCTGGACCTGAGCGTCGTAGTTGCCGCTGATGACCGAGTCTGTGCTCGTCGTTCGGCACAAGTAGAAACCAGAGTCCTGCGACTTCACCTCGGCGATCTTCAGCTCCGCCTCGTTGTCCTGCAGCCGCACCACCGAGATGTCGCCGGACGCGACACGCTTGCTGAGCGAAGGGTCTGAGAAACTGGAATCGAATGTGGAGACCATTTTAATCGTTGGTCCTTCTGCGTCCCTGGACATCTCCCACTCGAAATCCTGCAGGGCAGAGGGGAGGGTAACAGTGATCTTTAGTCTTCATCGAATAAAAAATGGCTGGCACCCTTCAACCAATCACAAAGATTGAGACGACTTTCAGGTGTGTCCACACGATGAATCTTGCATCATCATTGCGGTTGATTATTTCAATGAAGCAAAGACCTCAGAAGATCAAAATTATCGTAAACGCCAGGCCATTACCTGCTCACTAGGTCCTTCATAGTCGTTGACGTCACACCTTATAGAGACCGGCTGACCTTCCACTCTGATTAACGGACCAGGAGACACCGTCACCACACGGGCCGAGCACCCACCTGGAAGGACAGGCAAAATAAAGATCATTTCTTCAGGTATACTCCTTTATATTTTTAGATTTTGTTGCATAGCAACCATGAACTCTAATATTGGGATTTTAAAATTGATGTGTGAATATATCGACGAGGCAGTGAACAATGTTTAGACACATTTGTTTGGACAAGCTACCAGCATAAAAGGTCGAAAACAGGCCTCAAAGTGGCTCCCTGCACGTCTCAGGTGGAGTTTTGTAATTCAGAGGTAGGCGAATACTCTGTTTCAACATGTACAACAGAAACCAAGACTCACAAGTTCATGGCATGTTGCGACCTGAGCTAAACAGTGACAAGGATTCATAAGGATATGATGCAGAAGTTAGCCAAACCTGAATCACACTTTCTTACGCAGCATTGCCTGGAAGCCTGGATACTCCCTCATTTTGTTCTACTTCCCCTCTAAAGGACCCAGACTTGCCTGTAATCTTTTAAGGTGGCCTTGATTACATGATCTCCAGGCCATCTGTGCTTGTATTTGACCTTTGGTTGCATTTCTCTGATCTGGTTCCATTGTAGAAAAAAAAAACTGGAGGTAGTTTGAACTTCTACACGATTCAGCCTAAATCTTAAAGGCCAAGTTTTATGCCATACACTCACTGGCCCCTTTATTAGGTACACCTTGCTGGACACCTTTTGCCTACACAGCGGCTGGTGATTTGGTGGTTGAGCATCCAGCATGCAAAGCTCCTCTTCCACCACATCCCAAATGTGCTCTATTGGGGATCTACTGACTGTGGAGGCCATTGGAATACATTATCATGTTCAAGACACCAGTTGGAGATGATTTGAGCTTTGTAACACAGTGCATTATTTTGCTGGAAGTAGCTGTCAGAAAATGGGCCCGCTATGGTTATGAAGATATGGTGAGCATCAATACTCAAGCAGGAGGTGTCATTGAAACAATGCTCTGTTGATACTAAAGGACCTAACGTGTACCAGTTGATTCAAAGCAGGATGCATCCATGCTTCCATGTTGTTTACACCAAATTCTGACCCTACCATCTGAAGGTTGCAGCTAAATTGGAACATCAAACAGATCAGCCCGCCCATTCTCCTCCTGCATCAACAGGGCATTTTCTGTTTTGAAAACCCTCAGCCCAGCTTATCTGGCACCGACAACCATGTGTCGCTCAAGGTCCCTTAAATTCCCTTTCTTTCCTATTCTGACTCTTCAAAGAATCTTCCCCATGTCTAGATGCCTTAATGCACTGAGTTGCTGACATCTGATTGACCTTATTGGTTTATAGTTGAAAATTAAATCAGTTTTGGTTTAAAATGCCCACATAAAGAGGCCTCTCGGTGATAGAGTCAGTCAAAACTGGAGAGATCATCTCTACTGGAGTATATGGAAGGGGGCCAGCTGTTATTTCTGTGAGCCTGCAGAGTGTGGGTTTCTTCTGCCTTCAAAGTATCAAGATGCTGTATAATAAAATAAGAAACCTGCTGGGGGTGCCCCATAGCTGAATCGTCTTTAACGTGTAACTCTTTAACCACTGAAAGTTAACATGTGGGTTTCTGAGAAAGCAGCCTGCCTACAGCGTGATTCACACTAGGAAGTAAGCAAATCCTGCAACACTTGGTGGGTTGTGATGTTAAAAACAATCACAGCAAAAAACCTTTCCAGTGACCTGCTTTTTAAAATATATGGAGTTCAGGCAAAGTCACTCAAACTGATTTTGTAACAGCAATTTTAAACCCGAGACCTTGAGCTTGGCTCTCCTGAATGTTGAACACCAGTGAGATCCAGAGATCTGTCTACAACATTCAGGTAAAAGATTGTAGCAGCTTTTGAATGTGGCGAGGGATTTAAAGAGGCCTCAAAAGAATTATTGTACTGTACAGTACATAGTCTACAGGTGGAGGACACTTAAAATAACTTCCAACATGCCCAATCTAGCAAGTTCATCCTGAGAGCAGGCTGCAAGATGCTAAAAGAAGTCTCAAAAACTCTAAAATTCTAAAATAATCATCACAGGGACCTACAGCAGCTTCTTTATGCTGTTGATATGAGCATGCATGCCTGTGCAATCAGAAAAAGGCTCCACAAGTGTAACTTTCATAGGAGGTGTGGGACGTGGAAACCTTTTCTCTCTAAGAAAAACATGAAAGAGAGTCTTAAACTGAATTAATTGGACTCCAGAACTGGCGGCATGTTTGGCATAAACTAAATGCAGCATTCCAGGAAAACAACCTCATTCCAACTGTGAAGCATGGAGGTGGGGGTGTTATGGTTTGCTGCAGCAAATAAAGCTTCAGCTTACAGGAGAACATGGTCAGATGAAACCACACTGGTGCTTTTAGGCCACATTTCAAAAGCTTAACGCAGAAATAGTCCAGCATCAAAACAATACCATATCCACAAAAATGCAAGGTGGGGAGCGCATTGTGGTCTGGGATTACGTTTATTCAGCAGGAACAAGTATTTTGGTCAGGGTTGGTGAAATCAAGGACCTGAGAAGTGACCAGAAGAGGCCTGTGGAAATGAGATATCTTCACAACTTGAGGAGATTTGGACATTTTTGGTGTGTCGACTGTTCATTTACGCTGGAACTCAATTTTTTCGCCAACCTTTTACAGGGAACCGTGGTCCCTGGTTTTCCCAGGCATGACCCTGACCTCTGTATGGTGTTCAGGGTGCAGATCCACAGAGCAGTCGGACCTTTGGATGAGCAACTAGCCAGCGCTGTCCTTCGTGCAGACAGCTTGTTCAGTTAGAAGCAAACCCTAACCCTGATGAGCCACAGAGGGGCAGCCACATGTTTTACCCACACGTTTCCTCTTTTCTCTATTCATATCTGAATTTGCCCTTTTGATCTGAACTGTAAAGCCAAAAAGGAAGTCAATGATTTACTTTCCACTGAAATCATGTGTTAAAGCAAATTTCCTGCATCTTTATTTAGTTCAAGCTCATATTTATTATGTATGGTTTTAATCGAGGTACAGTGACAGGTCCAAATTAGATTTATATTTCTGATTTTAACTGAAGGTTACAGTTACATCAGACTGCGTCTTCGCCCTAAATTTCTCAAAGTCCATTTTCATTAAGCTTGCTTTCTAACTTGTTTTGACAAAAACTGCTTCCTCTACTTTAGCGAATCTTACTGTGAACTGCGCCGATGGTCTGACCCCAGGGTCATTAAACATAAACAGGGTTGTACAACCAAGCCAACCATATTATAAACACCTACATTTTAAAACATGCATTTTATAGATTCCTGCAGCTCTACGAGTGCAAAAACCTGATTCCTATTGGTTTCTGTAGACATTTTAACTGAAACTTGATCAATATTAGTATTTCTTATGCTGATTCTGGGAGAAAATGTGAGAAAACATGACAGGATCAAAATCTGTTTGTTACAGCCTGGATCCAGGCCGTGAGTAACTAAAAAGCTGTGCCGATACACTCAGCATGTTTCAGTAGGGAGATTTTACCGTCTGGCAAGGTATTAAAGCAGAAGTCTGACTAACAGGCTTCTTCTTTCCCATGTGAATCTGACTGTATGCATGATATGCTGGTAACCACAAACAGGAACCCAGACACCATCTCATGAGCCAGCATAGGCAAAGAACATGCAGATTAAACACTGTTCACATTATTAAACTTTACTTTACATGCTCCAGATCACAGTTGCGGCTTCTGCAGGATCTGATGCATGCATATGTACAGAATATTAAACCGCATGCGTGCTGGCGACATCTGATCATCTTCCCCTGAACTAATTTAAGCCAACTCCCCCCTACCCACGCATGCAAACACATTGGAGAACCCCCTGTGGCCCTCACTGTAATGCTTATCAACATATGGCAACTTTAGCACTCAGGTAGGCCAGGGAACAACTCCTAGTTTGTCACCTTTAGGAAAAACCAGCTCCACGACTGGGCTCCAACCAGTGTGATAGAGGTAGTGATAGTAAAACACAAACAAATGATACTGTTCAGCATGTGGGCCAGCTCAGTTAGACTAATAGCTAGCTAAGGGGGCCCTGTCACCTTACTCCGGGTAAATTGGTCTCAAGGGAAATGCAGTCCAATAGGCAGCTGAAAGGTTAGACTGAGAAAAGAATCAAAAACAGGGAGAATATAACAATTACACATGTCTCACTTTTCACAGTATAGCAACTGAATGTGTAAAAGTGCAGTTTTAACAAGCATGAAGCTATAATCTCAAATTGTTAGGAGAGATTTCCCCAATTTCTGCCCTAAGATTAACTCCCACTCTGTGCTGATTCTGCTCTACACTGAGGTTATGCTGATGGCCTTGTAACTTCAGTAGTTGATGAGTTTATCACCTGACCTGGGTTACTTAAAGCACAACATGGATATAACTTTCGCATATTTTCTTAGTGTGCCCTTACTGACTCCTCTATGACAAAATTCACGCTTTATTTTTAATTCACCATCATTAAATACACCCAAAACCACAAAAAACTGGTTATTTTTCATTTTCCTTAAGTCAGATTAAATCATTTAACGAGGCATTCAGCATGTCTTGCATTCAGTGATACATCACTATTAAATTTAATTTAAAAAATGTTCTTTACGCTTATTTATCTGTCTTGATGTGCTGCTTGCTCTAAGACTAAATATTTTGCTTTAGGTCAAGTGTTTTCATTTACATTTTTGATTCAGTATCTTCTAACATGAATTTCATTCAATAGTGATTTTTTTTCTCTCCACTGTACTGTACAGTTTTAGTTAACTTCTTCAAAATCTCAAAATCCACAAATGTTTGCAGCCCCTGGCAGCAAGAAATAAGGCTAAAGGTTTAAAAAGCATTAAATGTAATACCCTTTCTTTAAATGTAATGCATGTGGAAAATTACTTGAAGGTAATATATATGCCTGCCATGGTTTAATTATTCATCTAACATCTTTCAGACATTTATGTGTGCAACTAAACTAGTAAAGAAACAAAACATATTTAATAAAAAAAAAACATTTCCAATGTCTAACGGTTGACAGTACAATAAAGAAATGTTTAAAATGTAGTTTAAATGGTTTTGGACCAATAATCTGTCACTAATAACAGAAATCACCCACTTTTCTGCCTTCACACGAAGCAGACAGTTGCTGTGTGCACTTACACTTTGCTGATGACTCTGTCATTTCAGTAGGTGACAAGTTTATCACCTGACTTTGGTATTAATTCCTGATTATATCTTCACCAGGCTTATTACCTTGTTAATATGATCAAAAGCAAGAAAAAGTAATATTACTGTAATGTTTGTTTCCGTCATTAGTAACATGACAACAAAGATGGCGCCGACGATGGCAGCCTCGGAGCTTTGCTCTCTCCTTGTTTTTGTATTTTGTGTGTTTATATGTTTTTCGAGCCACAGTACTGTGGTCAAGGGCCACAATTCGGTGGTTTCATTCAGTAGAGAGGAACTTCTCAACATCAGAGAGTCCTCTCTTGGGATTTTTTCACCATCTTTCATCCATCCGAGGTTCACTGAGCTTCTGGCAAGCGGAGCGGCGGCACTCTACGGGATACTGCGCCGGAGGCGTCAGAGGGGAAAGCGTGCTGGCCCCCTGGTAAAGCTCCGCAAAAGAGGACTTCGCACACCACTGCCTTTAAATCCATCTGGCAAATGTCCGCTCTCTAAGCAACAAGATGGACGAGCTACTTCTTCTCACCGGTAAAAACTCGGACCTCCGCAGATCAGCGGTTCTCTGCTTCACCGAGACATGGCTGAGTGACAACATCCCGGACCGCACACTGCTGATACCGGACTTCCAGCTGCTCAGAGCGGATCGCAGCGCGGAGCTATCAGGGAAGAAGCGAGGAGGCGGAATCTGCTTTTATATAAACGAAGGTTGGTGCAGAGACATAAAAGTGCTGGGGAAAACATGTAGTCCGGATCTGGAGTCATTTTCCATAATCTGTAAACCGTTTTACTCACCGAGGGAGTTTTCCTCGTTCATAATAATCGGCTCATATTTTCCACCGCATGGCTGCACTTCTGCCGCGGAAAAACATCTTGCTGAGCTGATTACAGACGTGGAGAAAAAACACCCTGACTCTTTCACCATAATACTGGGAGATTTTAACAGCGCAGATCTCTCTAATGAGCTCCCAAAATACAGACAGCAAATTAAGTGTCCCACCAGAGACAAAAACACACTGGACCACTGTTACACAGCTTTTAAGGACTCATACCATGCTGTTACCAGTTCTGCTCTGGGACTTTCGAATCATTGCCTTATCCACCTCATCCCAACTTACAGACAGAAACTAAGAGCTTCCAAACCCGTGGTTCACACTGTTAAAAAGTGGACTGAGGAATCAAAGCAGACGCTACAGGCCTGCTTTGAATGCACAGACTGGACTGTTTTTGAAACCTCAGCCACTGATTTAAACGAACTAACTCATGTGGTGACATCATACATCAGTTTCTGTGAGAACATGTGTGTGCAGACCAAGACCTTCTGCACCTTTGGGAACAATAAGCCATGGTTTACTCCACACCTCAGGAATCTGCGCAGGGACAAGGAAGAAGCTCACAGCAGTGGTGATTGGGCGCGGTACAGGCAGGCCAGGAACAGACTTACAAAGGAGATCAAAGCAGCCAAGAGAAGCTATAGTGAGAAGCTGAAGAACAGCCTTTCTACTGGTGACACTTCGGCTGTATGGACTGGTCTGAGAAACCTGACTGCCTACAGAAGCCCCACCACCCTTCCTGAACAAAGTCCTCGCCTGGCTAACCGTCTGAATGGCTTCTACTGCAGACATGACAAGAAGCCACTCACACCTCAAACCAACTCCTCCACATCCCATTCAGGAACAAATTCCTCCCATAAAGTAACCAACCCCCTACCTTCAGATCCTCTGCCTGCACTAAAGATCTCTGAGGATGATGTAAATAGGCTCTTTCAGCGCATGAAAACAAAGAAAGCTGGAGGACCTGATAACGTCTCCCCATCATGCCTGAAAGCCTGTGCAAATCAACTCGCTCCGATCTTCACCCGGATCTTCAACAAGTCACTGGAGAAGTGTGAGGTCCCCTCCTGCTTCAAACGATCCACCATCATCCCAGTGCCCAAGAAACCCACCATCCTAGGATTAAATGACTACAGGCCTGTAGCCCTGACATCTGTGATCATGAAATCCTTTGAGCGGCTGGTGTTGAAGCACCTGAAAGACATCACAGGCCCTCTGCTGGACGCCCTGCAGTTTGCGTACCGAGCAAACAGGTCGTCAGATGATCTGTTAATTTGGGTCTACACTTCATCCTGCAACACCTCGACCGCCCAGGGACCTACGCCAGGATCCTGTTTGTAGACTTCAGCTCGGCCTTCAACACCATCATACCAGACATCCTCCACCAGAAGCTCACCCAGCTCAACGTCCCAGCCTCCACCTGTCAGTGGATCAACAGCTTCCTGACGGACCGACAGCAGCAGGTGAGACTGGGGAGCATCTTTCTCCGAACCAGATCAATAAGTACTGGTGCCCCCCAGGGGTGTGTTCTATCCCCACTCCTCTTCTCCCTGTACACAAATGACTGCACCTCAGCAGACTCGTCCGTGAAACTCCTTAAGTTTGCAGATGACACCACTGTCATTGGACTGATCCAGGACGGTGATGAGTCTGCATACAGACAGAAAAGGTGGATCGCCTGATACACTGGTGTAGTCAGAACTGCCTGGAACTAAACCCACTCAAGACTGTGGAGATGGTAGTGGACTTTCGGAAAACCCCACCTCCATACACCCCCTCACCATCCTCAACAACACCGTGTCGGCTGGGGGACCACTTCAGGTTCTTAGAACCACCATCTCTGAGGACCTGAGATGGTCTTCAACACATAGACACTGTTCGGAAGAAGGCCCAGCAGAGACTGTACTTCCTGAGGCAACTCAAGAAGTACAACCTTCCACAGGAGCTGCTGGTCATTTCTACACTGCCATCATTCAGTCTGTCCTGTCTTCATCCATCTCAGTGTGGTTTGGATCATCCACCAAACAGGACAGGTCCAGACTGCAACGAATAATCAGGACTGCAGAGAGAATCATCAGGGCTGACCTTCCCTCCATCCAGGACTTATACAGGTCTAGGGTCAGGAAAAGAGCTGCTAAAATCTCTGCAGACCCCACACACCCTGCACATAAACTGTTTAGAGTTCTGCCTTCAGGGCGACGCTACAGAGCACTGTTCACTAAAACCAGCCGCCACAGAGACAGTTTCTTCCCCCAGGCTGTTTCTCTGTTGAACATTCAATAGAGTACAAAACAACAGCATACAGATGTTGCAAATGCACCTTTTTATTTATATATGTGTATATTGTACATTGTAAATATGTATATTCTGTAGTGCAAAAACAAAAACCAAAGAGCAAAGTGTACCGGAGTCAAATTCCTTGTTTGTATGTACAAACTTGGCAATAAAGCTGATTCTGATGAATTCAAAGGCTAAAGGGCTATTTTCACACGGTGTGATAAATTACAGCACCAAATTCCATATAAGAATATTGCCGTTTTAGATTATTTTCCTATGTTAACACACCGCTTGAATTGAACTAAAATTTATTGCTTTAGGTTTTGTGTTCTCACTCTTATTTTCAATTCGGGTACAACAAACTCAGCAAACAACGATAAAACAAAAGCATTGTCACTGTAATTTAGTTGCAGTGTGTGAGTTTCCCCCCCCAGATTTCAAGCAGATACAAGCAGCTAGCAGCAGGTAACAGTGGGGGAAGTTTAAAATTATTTAAATGAAAGGCTCCATTACACTTTTAATGTATGCCGAATCGTCTGGTGGACTGTAATTATACTTGTTGTATTTTAATTAGTTCATTGCTAACGAATAAGCCGGCGAAATAAGAAGAAGTGTTCAAATTCCCAGATTCCAAAGGGGAGTTCCGAATGAACTCCAGTCTGGTGCAAGCCTTCGGAGTTAATCAGTCATCAACAATTAAGCAAAAAATAAAATCTTACCGATGAATAAAAGACCAAAGGCGAGTGCAAGGCAACCGAGATCCATGTTCACCTCTCTCCTACTCTGCTGTCCTCCTTTTTGCTTAATTCCCCCCACGTCCTTTGTCCTGCGTTGGGACAAGAAACACCAATCCCCCCGTGGATGGAGGGTCAAATCCTAATAAAACTCTTGGCGGTCAGTCCGCTGCGCCCCGCACACAGCCCGAGCGGAACCGCAAAGCCCCAAAAACGGCCGCACACCGGCGGTTTCTAATCCTGAGGAATGTAATCCCAGTGAGAGCGTTCCCACGATTTTCCACGCACTGACATGACTGAGTTGCTTTTACAAGTGTGGAAGCGAAGCAGGCACATCCACAGACTAAGGCTGATTGGGAAGGAGGGACAGAGAGAGAGAAAGAGGGAGAGTGTGGCCGGAAGTTAGGTGAAAAAGGAGGAAGCAGGGAGCTCCCAGGTGGAGGTTGTGACAGTTTTCATGACACAACAGAAATTATTACTCAGAGATCATATGATGGGTGGAGTATAAATCACTATTATGGATAATAACATTATTTGTTGGGATCCAAACGAAAAACAAGAAAAGATGAGTAATACCAGCTAAAATAACAGGTGGATCGTGAAAATTCTCACAGATAAAACTGATATTAAAGTGAAGTTAAAGTATAAACGTGTTTATGTATTATTATTTTTTTGTTGTAACAATGCTTCTTGGCAATGAATCTTATGCCGTCAGAAAGCCTGTTTATTTCCTTAAACGGAGCCACATTTGTAAAGAAAACGCATCAGTAAGTGGAGCATGTGGGTTCCACCCATGAAAATCTTGCCCAACCCTCTTTGACAATGCCAAACAGCTTTTGGTGGGGGCAGTGTGGTGCTGTGGGCCAGCGTTTTCATCACTTGAAAAAGCACGCTTGTCTTCACTGGAGGAGATGCTAATGTAGAGAGATTTCAAGCTGAAATTCATCGATCGGTGGCCTTCCCATATCTCCACTTTTATGGACGGAACAGATATTATCCAAGGTGTCATTGGCCCTGTTAGTTAAACAAATACACTGTTAAACTGCCAATATGTCTTGTTTCTTCAAACCTCAGTTATCCAGTTCAAAAAACAACCCTAACTAAGAGTCAACAGAAGAATAAGCAAATTTTTAATGGGTTCAACCCACATCTTGAACTCTGCTGGCCACAAATGCAATTTCCTTACAATTGTGGCACAAGTTAAAGGGAAATAAACGTGTCTTTAAATGTTATAAGATTTATTTTCAAGAAGTGTTGTTACAACAAAGAAATAATCAACCAAAAACAAATGTCCTTATGTTTTGTGCTGCGTTTAGTTATGTGAGTAGCCAGTACAGTGGCACTGTATGCAAAATGAGCTTATACAACTCTAGCTGTTCTGCAGAAAACATTGTAGGGCCTCGAAAATATTCCTAATTAGAGATGCACAGAGAAATTGGCTGGTGACCAGAATTAGGCCATTTTAGCATACCTCAGAGCTGTCTATTAAGGTTGTAGTAAGAACCAATTCAAAGAGAGACTGTAAATGTGTTCTTTTCACATTTGGAGATGCATCTACTGTTCATTTGAGCTGTCAGAGAGAGCAATATTTTATGTAGATAACAGGAAGACTGAACAGAGTACACCAATCTTACTTTGTTTTATCCTTTTGGGCTTTCATCTCTGTCTATAATAGGGCGTGCTGGGTTGTAAAATGTTAACAGCAGAGTTTAGCTAAGGATATATAAACTATATGTAAAGTGAGTTTGGCTGATTTTACAGAAATGTTTGTCTGACAGCTATAAAGCAGAATGATAGGAAGATGGAGTCTGTTGTCCAAGCCATACTTTCATGTTTCATTTTCTCTTTGGGCCGCCCTTTTTACCAATGACGATGCACTCTTGTTGTCAGTTCCTGTCCTGTGGTTAGGCCCACGCTGTGAATTTACACAGAACCACTGTATAGGCCAAAGTTCATGCCTAAGTAAGTCTCCTTAAAAGCGGAAGAGGAGTTTAGGGTTGCAACCTGATGGTCAAAGGTCGCTTATCCTATTTATGAAGCGTGTATTTTGTGTGTGGATCTGGTTTCTACATCTTAACATCTGCTGCCACACAGCAAACACAAACACAAAGATTGGGGCCCTTTTTGGGTACTCTGGTGTCACTAATCTAGTAGGTCATGCATTCCTAGCAATATATCTGATTGTACTTTGCCTTTCTTTTATGCACATACTCTCAAAATAGGACACTCAAGCAATAAACCAAATCTGAAATGTATTTCTCAAAACCAATAGCTTCCTGTGTGAAAACAGATTAAAACGAAATTAGGCAAAGCTGAACATTTCATTCATAAGATACACCTGACAGACCTGTGCAATGGTTTGGTGCACCAGAAGTCACAGCTGACATGGAGTTAGAGCGCCACTTTCTGGCTACATACAAGCTGTGCAACAGTCAAGGGTGATCATTCTCTTTATTTGATTTGTATTTTCCACCAGTAGTGAGTCTGGACTGCAGACAAGACACTGTATTACCAGCAAAATTCTTCTTAAAAGCCACTCCTTTGTAATGCATGCATAAAGTGGTCAAAGTAACATAGAGACATACTCGTCGTCATCTTCCGCTTTATCCGGGACCAGGTTGCGGGGGCAGCAGACTTAGTAAAGACGCCCAGACGTCCCTCTCCCTAGACACCTTCTTCAGCTTCTCCAATGGGAGCCCGAGGCGTTCCCAGGCCAGCCAAGAGACATAGTCCCTCCGGTGTGTCCTGGGCCGTCCCCTGGGCCTTCTCTGAATGGGATGTGCCTGGAACACCTCCCGAGGACAGTGTCCAGGAGGCATTCGGTATAGATGCCCGAGCCACCTCAACTGGCTCCTCTCGACGTGGAGGAGAAGCGGCTCTACTCCGAGCCCCTCCCGGATGGCAGAGCTCCTCACCCTATCTCTAAGGGAGTGCCCGGCCACCCTACGGAGGAAGCTCATTTCAGCCGCTTGTATCCGGGATCTCGTTCTTTCGGTCATGACCCAAAGTTCATGGCCATAGGTGAGGGTAGGAACGTAGACCGACCGGTAAATCGAGAGCTTCACTTTTCGGCTCCGCTCTTTCTTCACCACAAAGTACCAGCACAGCGTTCCCATTACTGCGGCAGCCGCACCGATCTGTCTGTTGATCTCCCGCTCCATTCTTCCCTCACTAGTAAACAAGACCCTAAGATACTTGAACTCCTCCACTTGAGGCAGGAACTCCCCTCCAACCCAAAGAAGGCAAGTCATATAGAGACGTCTCTAGATAAATAAATAAAAACTGCAGCAAACAAAGCTCTGAAATCACAATTACTAATCTGCAGTAAATCAATTAAGTACTGATCCAGCAGTACATCCTGGCTGCATTAAGTCATGAGCATTTGTTCCTGTTTAAATTAGTGCCAGTGTGCAGCTAAAAGCAGTTTTGTTTTGTTTTTAAATGAATCAACAGCGCCATCATGTGGGTCTAAAGCAACAGCAGTTGTATTGCTTCAGCAATGGTGGGGAGTCAGTGTCCCAACTTTTCCCTGAATTAGAAAACACATGTTTGTTAATCTATTTTGTTTAATGATTAAAAAAAGGCTGATTTCTTGTCAGGCCAAGTCAGAGGAAACCTTGAGGCGCCTTGCATTACAATCAGTCATCCACCCATTCATACACACATTCACACACTGACAGTGGTAAGCCACATTGTAGCCACAGCTGCTCTGGTGCAGACAGACAGAAGTGGGGCTGCCATACAATCGGCGCCACCGGGTCCTTTGACCCCCATCGGTAGGCAAGGCGGGTGAAGTGTCTTGCCCAAGGACACAATGCCTGAGATGAACGTCAAAACATAATTCTAGTCATTGTAGCCAATCTTTGTCTCGTCCGGTCATAAAACGTTTCCCTAGACGGCATTTGACTTGTCTGTGTGCCCAGGTGGAGATTTTAGCTGAAGTTTGGGTTGAAGGCGCGAGTTTTGGAGAAGGGACTTCTTTCCTGGTCTGCACCCTGTGATTCCAGGCAGTTGTGATACATGTTTCATTGGTGGAGAGTGATACTTGTGTTCTGTCACGTTAAAGCATATTCTAGAACTGTCAGCACCATAATTTAAAAGATTTATGTGAATGTATGTGTGTATTACACAAAATCTGCAATAAACCTAAACTTGTGCACAAAAGTCTTGTTTTTAAGAATCATTGATGTGAACTACATATATAAGCTGCATGTTCATGGCTCAATAATTTTGGACAGCACAATTAGATTTTGATTGACTTCTGCTGATTTTTGGAGAAGATCTGCAAGGTTAAGGTGCATGGGCAACCCGAAACCAGGCCAGTTCCAGCTCTTAACACATTTGGTTTCAACTTACATTTACAGAGGAAACCAAAAAAACTAAGCGTATCTGACGGTTTGTGGGTTTTCACCATCTGACAAACGTGTCACTTTGCATTGAATATTTGTTGACAGGATAAATATATATCAGACAGTCCAAACACTAAAACGAAATACACTTCGGCTTCATACGGTGGACATGCAGAAGAGGAGATAATGCATGATGTGTGGTCATATCTTAAATACATTAGTAAAATCATGGCTGTTTCTCCTCTTTCAGCCAGGACTAGTCAGTTATTACAGTCAGGTTATGCTCAATGGCCAAGCCAGGGCTACACTTATAAATGTGTGTTGGCCTTACAGGTAAAAAAAAACCTCTGACGTAATAGGATCCCTGATGTTTTGTAGGAATGCAAGGGAAGAAACACACTTAACCCCAAGTTGAGTGTTTCTTCCCTTGTATTAAGTTGCTTCAGCTCAAACTAACAGCCACTAGAGGGGGAGAGTGCTCAAGGGTCCTCAGTCCTTATGTTTCGAAATGATTGCTCCTGTCAAGATAGAAATGTATCAACAATAGGATATTGACTTACATAACAGCCTAACATCTGAAAGGTCCCCCTTTGTACACAGACTCCGGTTTATTCTTAAATTTTGGACTTTTCTCAAAAGTCTATCTGTGGAACAAAAAATACACCGCTGATCTAAAAGCAGAAACATGATCTTCTCTATATTAATCATAGTTTGTCATACATTTTTTAAAAGATTTTTTTTCTGCACTAGAGGCCTTTATTTTTCATTTTTTGAAAAATAGATGGTCGTGCGCTTAACCCCTACACCACCAGTGCCAAATTTGTCTTTGAAATGAACAAAACCATCATCTGCCAGGATGAATTTAACTACCCCGCCTTTTCTTAAAGATAAGCATAAAAAGTTATGTTTTGTCCATCAGGCTTTCCTCAAGTGATCAAAACATAAAAGTGTCATGCTATGCAGACGATGTTCCTTTTATACATCTGTTGATAGTTAAGACTCCATAAATGGACTCCATGAATGATTAAAACTTGCAAACAACTGAAAAACAACAACAAAAAAATGAAACAATTGATAATTTAATTCATAGAGCAAAATAGGGCACACTTGAAATTAAAACTTCTCTGCTGACTGAGATTTTGGCCATGAGACTTTTCTCAAGTAAAAATAAAGGCAGTGTCATGTTATGCAGATAACACTCTTTACACATCTAATGGTAATTAGATATTCAAAATGTGTCTTTAAAATGAAGAAAACTCCCATCCTTCAGCATGAAAAAACACTTTTGCCTTTCTTTAGATAAGCATAAAATGACAAAATAAACATCTAAATTATCTTCAAGAAGAATGAGAAATATTTAAGTTTCAGATAAGCCACTAACCTAAAGACAACTGGATTGTCCTTTAACCACTGATCTTTGAGTACAGCCTGAAGGCAAAACTGTTTGGGTGTTTTTGCTTAGAGGTGTGAAAATAATGAAGCAATATCACTGGTGCCTAGTGTGTGGGTGTAGAGATACGGGTGCAATGTAGCAGCATTAAGCCAGATACACTTAATGTGACTAGTTCTTTCCATGTTACCTGATCACTTTAAAAAGATCAGAATGCATGACTAGTAAGAAAAATGTGTATGGTGGTAAAAGTTTGAGCTCCAAGTGCAGGAAAACATTTTCATGTTGTCATAAAGCATGATAGCAATCTTGCACTCAGCATGCTGTATGTGAGCGCACACAGAGCAGTAAACCACAAACACATTTTCAGCAAAAATGCACAGGATATGGTGAAGGATGCAGACATGTCTTCCATCATTTGGTTGCACACTCAATCTAAAACGTACCCTGCTGCACATGTCACAGTCTGAAAAAGGGTTAAATCACAATTTCCTATTTCTGTATTTTAAGAATAAAATGTACAGCACACAATGATGCACACACAGTATATAGAACAATGGCAATACAGGTAAATAATGGACTTAATGAGACCCATTTTTCTTTGTATATAATAAAATGCATCATCAAGAAAAGCAGATTTCATACATTTCATCATGTGGAGAAACTGGGAAAAACTTTACAAATAAGTGGATTGTAATTATACAAACTGTTACCATTGTACATGAAAACATGCCTGAAGTTCAGTAAACTGCGCCTTCATGCATCGAATAACAATCGTCCCTGCACCAAAAGCAGCTTTTAAATGGAACACAGAAGCAGTTGAAAAACAGATAAAAGTTATACGGTTTGGCTAAATGGAACTGTACACTTTTACTATACCTGAAGGCATCAAATCAATTTACATGAGACAAAAACGCATAACAAGTTATTAAATGCTGCATTTATTTCCTTTGTTTAGTTTCTCTGACTGCAAATCTAAATTAATCGTAATCAGATTTTTGTACTTTGAGTTAAATTAGTTATAGTTTGAATTTTAAACAATTTAGGTGCTTTTTAGAAGCAATAAATTGCACACATTTATATAAAGTGAAAAGCTGACCATGCACAACTGAAAATGGCCTGACAATCCAGCAGAAATTAAGTTGCTAATGAAAGGCTTTACAGTTTGAGAAAAAAATGCACATTAGTTGACTTGAGTTAACCTAATTCATTGACCTAATTCAACTCATAGCAACAATGTACACTAAATATGCAGATAAAAGAAGACTGAAAAAACCCTTACATTTGTATTAGAATTTCTCAAAACATTAAACTGTACCTGTGCCATAATCTGAGTCACAAATGTCCCAGTAAATATTTATTTTTATTTTCAGAGACATCAGAAGGCCTCCATAAAGACACTGGAACAGATCAGTTTATATGGACATTAAAATGAACACAGAAGCTATAGAGCATGTCAATAAATATGAATAATAATGGAGAACAATTCGAAAATCCCTAAGAAGAATTATCTAGTTTTAGTCTAAATAGGGTCTAATTTTCTTTAATAAACCAAGATATACATTTTTAGCTATGGATTCACTAAGACTAAAATAGATTATACAGTATGATCAAAGGTATGATCAAGGGTTTAGTTGTAAAAAAAAAGAAGATTCTAAGATTCTAAAACATCAAATTCAATTAACTTTTCCCAAAGAATTATTCTACAAATCAATAATAATTTTTACTCAATATCAAAAGTGATTTTGGCACCCTATCTCTACTGTCCTAGGTCCTGTGTTATAGTGTACTATTGCCACCCGTTTGCATACTAAACACAGAAGATGGTCTATTATAGTCTCTGTTGGACTGAAACCAGTTTGTCTTAAAGTGAACAGAATTTATTAGTTATCTGACAGAAAATGTACACACATAAAGAACATCACACATAGTTTGATGCAGCAATTGAAAACTATGTCAACAAAATATATCTCCCACTACTACCTCTATCTATCCCCACAGAGTTTTCTTTTCATGTTCACCTAGAATATATAAAAGCAAGACATTTATACTAGGCATAGGCCAGTATGAGATTCTCATGGTTTAAAAACAAACATTTAAAACAAAAAAAATATATAACATGATAAATTCAGTTTTAAATACAACCAAAAAGCAAAAATTATTCCCAATGCTGTGATCTAACATATTAGGTTTTAATAATGACACTTATGGCATTCATTACTCTTATTTTAGTTTGACACATAGACTTAATTGACAGATACAAAGCCGCTCTGAAGGGGTTAGACAACACTTATTTCTTGGTTTCAGAACTATCCTTCCAACAGGTCTCAATATGTACAGGCAGATGCTTTAATATCTATGCTGCTTAAAATTTTAAAAGGTGTTCCGCAAGGGTCAGTCTTTGGACTAATGCTTTTTATCATTTACGTTAACGATCTTGCTTCAAATGTTCACCTCTAGGCAGATGATACAGTAATTTACTGTCCTGGCAGCACACAACCAGCAGTACTCAGTAAACTTAAAAATTCCTGCAATTTTATCTTTTTAACAAACTGTTTTTATTTTTCTATTTTACATAAATTATTTATTGCTCATGCACTGACCAGATAGCTTTATTCTTAATTTCTTTGTATTTGTGACAATGATAATAAAGGAAAATTCACTCTGTGATGTAAACCTTGTTTTTAATCCAGACAAATTCAATCTCATGTTATTTTCAAATTCAACATGGAATTTAATAATTTGCTGATCTATTGCAACAGTGATAGGTTCAGAGATTGATATTGTCTCTCAGTACAAATGTCTTGGTATTCCTAATAAAGACTTAAACCACACAGCCAACAAGTACTAAAGAAATTTAAATTAAAACAAGCCTTTTACTCTCAAAATCGGCCCCATTTATCTTTTAAAAACCAAGAAAAGGCGAATTTACGCTACTTTTACGTCTGTAAGGATTTGTGGTGACAGTCTATCAGGGTGCTTAGATTTATAACAAGTCTCAAAATTCTTACTCACCACTTTTTATGTGAGAAGGTTGGCTGGTCTACTCTGTCCACCAGAAGACTAAACTACTGGTATATCCTGATTTAGAAATGTGACTCCATTTGCTGGGAATCACTTGCAGAATGTCTTGGGTCTCCAGCATCTGATCGATCTACATACTTTTAAATAGTTTTTAAAAGACTTGGAAATAGCAATATCTTGTGGTAGAACCGTTTATAACATGTTCTTACCTGAATTGATGTGTTGATGTTTAAATGGTGTCTAAACGGTTTTATGTGCTGCTTTCTTGGTAAGGACCCTCTTGTAAAAGAGATCTTTATTCTTGATGAGTGTTTGCTGTTCAAACAAAGGTGAAATACAAATAAAATGAAGGAAAAATATAGAATAAACTCCTGCTAGATTTAGCAACAGTAGTTTTCTAGTGCTTATTGTACAGAATATTATGCTGTTTTGCCATTCTTGTTTATATAGAGTAGCAAAAGAAAAAAAAGGTGATATTTGCTGGTTAAATAATCATGCTAAGGTAGTCAGCCTGCCATCAACTCCTTAACAGACACGTTAGCTGTCATAAAAAAATGCCATAGCTAACATTCATTTAGCCCGCTGAGAGGCACTGCCCAGCAACAGGTGGGGGAGAGGCAGCATGGTTACTCAACAAAGCTGGAGAACATTCCAGCAACTTTGAAACATTCTCATTCAGAGGACTTCAAACAGCATGAACAATGCAGTTAGTTTTGTTAACTTTGTTATACCTTGATACCCATAACTGGCCTATGCCTAATAAATTCTCTACATTTTAATATAAATCATAAAGAGTTTGAAAAATTCCAGTTTGAGTTAAGCTTTAACATTTTTCAAAGATTAGGAATGTTGCAGTTTGTTCATGATTCTACATGTACTAAAGTTTTTTAGTTTAAACACAAATAAAGATGAAAGGGCCCAGGAAACCAGGAGGAAAAACGGTCTGTATCTGAAAAATAAAATGTCTCCTAAAATTCTCTAAACCCAGATTACTTTTAATCTATTTGTCCTTTGGGAACTTTCTTCCTGGGCTGAGGAAGAGGAGGAGGCTCCTCGTCATCACTGGCAGGTTTTTGCTCCTGAAGGAAATGAAAACCAGAAAAATGCTCACATCAGCATCTGAAATGTTTTCCTTTAGAAGTGAATGAATGCCAGTAAAGGTTTAATATATGTTAACAATCAGGTCAAGGTCAATCTAGGAACATTTTATGAATGCTTAAGGAACCAAGCAGGTTCCTACCTGTACGGCGCGCCGTGGGCTGGGCTGAGGTTGCCCGTTGGGTTCAGGGGCTCTAGGTCGAGGTTGACGGTTCTGCTTAGAGCGGCTTTGTCGAGGGCCGGTGTTGCCCGGTGCCTGCTGCTGTTGCTGCTGCTGGTGGTGATGATGGTGATGATGAGGAGGAGGATGATCAGGAAGAGGAGGAAGATGGTGATGGTGATTTTGCTGCTGTGTATTGGTCCAGTCCAAACGAAGTTCCTCCTCATCTGTTCAAAAAATATGGACAGGCAGAAGTCAAAGCAGGATAATCTCATTGATTTTTAGGAAACAAATCAAACTTATGCATAAATTCAACCGGAGCATAGCTGTGATATTTGCTCTTTTAACTTCTAACCTGGGATCTTGATTGACTTTTTCAGATTCATCCAATCAGATCTGGAAAGTTAGTTTTAATTACCTTGGTTCCACTATGATTTTTTTGCTCTAAATCAGTAAACAAGAGTCAAACATTTCAAAGCACAGTTTGGGATACTGCTACATGTATTGTAAACAGAAGAAAACATGTTCATGTTTTAGTAATGTTGCGAATAATTTGACCATAAAATAAAAATGGCCCGAACACTGAGCCTTGGGGTGCTCCAGAAGTTTTATTCAGGTAACTTGATAAGAGCTCTCAGTGCTGGTGTTTTATGGGTGATTAAATTAGTTACAGCTGCTTTTAACAGCCTTTATAGTCAAGACTGTTAACATGACTGACCATAAAATATAAAGAACATTACCCTTCAGATGCAGCTTCCTTTTTCGTTTACTTTGGACAAAGCAAACAATGACGATGATGATCAGCAATAGAACAATACCTGATAAAGATGATAAGAAATTATATCAGAGGTGCAGACCTAAAAAAATTAAACATCAAGTGGGAAAAATATTTCAACAAAATACCCAGTTGCACAATTTTTGGTACCCCAAATGATCCCTTTAAAATTAACGTAACTGGATAATTCTTTTCTTATTTATCAGAGTTTCTTAGAGTTTTCAATCAGTAATAAACATGCCTTTTCCCTGGGGTATAAAAATAGTGTGAATCAGAGATCGATTTGTTTAATGCCCCCATCCATAGTTAAGATCACTGTAAAGGCACTGCAGCAAGGAGTGGTATCTTGGAGCCACCAGGTCTCCATAACAACCATCAGACGCTACATCCCAGGTAGTTGTTTGGGAGGCATGCAAGGAAAAAGCATTTTTCTGTCCTAACATCAAGAACATAGAGTTTGCTAAACTCCACCAGGACTATAACTGCTGGACCTTGTTCAGATGAGACTAAGGTTGCCAAACCAACATTCTGGGTTACACCAGGACATTTACATTTTTGTGCCCAAATCGACACAAAAATGGTTCAGCGGACAATTAAATCAGCTTTTTTCCATGGTTATCTCAGTCCCCAGTTCTAAATCGTTTACGAGACCTGTGAGGTGAACTGAAGACAAGAAAACAGAGAGGATCCAAGACTTCGGATGATTTAGAGAGATTGTCCAATGTTTAAAGATCCTTCTCTTTGTACACTCCAACATTGAGAAATCTTATAGGAGAAAACTTAGTCCTGTCCTACAAAAGAAAGGGGATCATACCTTTTGTACCTGTATTAGCAGCAGGAGCACCAACAGGTGTGGGACGAGTGATTTTGTTTAAATCTTCACTGAATAAATGTACTTAAATCAAAGCCTGGATTTTTCTGTATTTCTCAGGGTAAAATTATTCAGGATCAATAAAAGATAAATTTTTTTTTACACATCTCTTTCAGAGGTGCAGCATCTGTACAATATCATGCAGTAAATGTTTATAAACACTAACTTATTTTAAAGGAATCTGAAAACTTACCTGCTCCGCCACCTACAAAAACCCAGATACTTATTCCAAGCAGCTCATCTGGGAGACCTGGGATCCCTTCAAAAACAAAGCATAAAAGGTTTAATAAAATAGTTACTTTGCAAATTTAAAACATTCAAGAATCAAAGCTGTTGAACTGGGAGTTCATACATGTGCATTTTATTTAAACATTTAATAAATTACTGAGCACTTCTAATCCACATAAATTGAAGTGAAGTTGTTTATATTCCATCTTATTTTATTTAGACGTTATTAGCTGGAGCACAGTAATTTTCAGCTGTGGTGACCACAACATACTGACCTATTTTAGCCAAATTATGAGTGACCGGCTCGCTGGTTTCATCACTGGCTTTGTTGGAAACTTTGCAAACAAATTTGTCGGCTTTAGTGTCTGCAGCTTTCATTTCAAAAGACAATCTTTTTTCGTTCCCCATCTTTTTATTGTTCCGAAGCCATTCGTACTCCACATCGCCAGGTTGCTAGAGGAAAATAAATATAAAAGACTGACTGCAAACTCTCAATTAGGACAGGTAGTTCAAGAAAAACTGAAAAAAAAATAGAGTCAAACTGTTGAGCACAATTTAAAAGTTAAAATTTTTCTATGTTACAAAAGAGAGATATGAAGAGAAAATCTGAGTAGGATGAAAATGTACCATATCGTAATAATTTCCTCTGGCCATATGAGATAGAAAGAGGTGGTTTCACAGATTATTTATGACTTAACAGCAGAGCATTTAAAAAGTTTAGGAGTAATGAATGTAAACAATGATTCTAGAAAATATCACATGTCACAGTCTTGATGAACATTTAGAGTCCATTTGGGTTTTTAGGAAGCAATGGAAGTCTAGTTTAGTTTAGTTAAAAAGGTGTAAAAACTAGTTCTTACCTTGTCAGAAACCTTAGCAGGAATGCATTTAAACGTTACATCATTTGGATCCTTACATGTTGCACTTACTTTAGGCTTCTTCACAGGATCTGATGAGGATTGATTAGATCAAAGACACAAGAAGTTATTGAGAAAATATTAAAATAAAGAAACCAGGAAGCTGCTGATGTTCTGCGCATGTTTAAGATCTTCTGGTGCATCAACACACTGAATTCTCACAGTTTAATCAGCTGACATGAACTTAATCTTTAATATTTGGACATCTTCAATGAGGAAATAAAGAAAATATCAAGTAGAAGATTTCAGAGATGAATAGAGATGTTTAGTGAGCTATACAGATAGACATGTGTGCAACTAAAAGACATTTTGTACCTACCCAGTACACATAAATTTGTGCTCTTTGTCGTCTGTGGGTTTTCCACTTTGATCATGAACCTCAGGGTGTAAACTCCTGCTTGGTCCTTCTTCAGATTTGTCAGTTTGAGGGATCCATCGGGATTAATTTCAAAATTTGTGTCCGACAATATAGTTTCTGATCTTTTATGAAATATTATTTTGTCTTTAAACTTCCACTTCAGCTTATCACTAGGTTTCAGTGTGTATCCCAGAGGAACATTGAAGCTTTGGCCCGTTACAACAGTCTTGTCACAAACTGAAAAGAAAAGAAAGGAACAAAAGAAGAGCAGGATTCTTAGAAGATGGACACTTTATCGAAGGCAGACATCAATAACATCACAGTCTAACAAGTCTGAAGGAGAATATGCTGTTCTGACTATTTAAAAAAATGAATGGATGTAGAATTATAAGTGTGTGGAAAAAAAGATCGAGGAAATCCAGTTACTCTGGATGTGACATGAACTTCCAGAACAACAGATGATCAAGCCTGTCCCACCAGGTAGAGCTGCTGTTTGAGACAGAACAACATAGCACTACAGATAGTCTTTGTAAATAACCACAGGAAACGAGAACAGTTCCAGAACCTGATGCTAACACCAGGATACATAACCTCTTCAACCACTGACTTTCAAAAGTATTCCTACCCTTTGATCTCCTTCCTTAGTCACCTGTCAGTGTATGTTACTGACTTGTTTTTTGTAACAGACAAACACAAAGTAGTGCAGAACTGTGAAGTAGGAAAAAAATGATACCAGATATTTACGTACACAGAACCACTTGTTCTCCTGGTTTTGCATAAGGTCCGACTAAACTTGTCCCATTTTAGGTCACTTAGGATTAAGAGAATATTTTCTATTGCTCAATGTTAAAGTAAAATGTACATAGTTTTCAAATTCATTTGGATACAAAAGCTTAACAAATGCAGAATACACTTGTAATCAGACCGCTGAGTCAATACTTAGTAGCACCACCTTCTGCTGGAGTTAAGCTGCTAGTGGGTTTGTCCTTAACAGCTTTCTGGAGATACAACAGCTTTTTGCAACCTCTAACAGGGTTGCCTTCTAGTCGATCCTCCTTCTGACCAACTCACATCAATTTCCCCATCCCTGCTGAAGAAAAGCATTCCCACAGCATGATGCTCACTCCACTATGCTTTAACATAGGGATGATGCATTCAGGGTGATGTGTAGTATTTTGACCAGAGAGTTCATGTTTGCTTTTATTTGACAAGACTACGTTTGCTGTTAGAACTTGCCAGAAAGCAAGAAGGTTCATTGTTCTAATGCACTGTGTGCAGAAAAGGGAGATACACTAATAATTCCTGCATTATGTTGTGTTTCTCTGTAGTGCATATGATCCAAAGCCCACAAGTCAAAATGAAACTCTGCAGCCTTGTGCACAGAATCTCACCATTTAACTGTGTTGCTGCTGACAGATGATGTGTGTTGCATCCTGTTTTCTCTGTCCTGACCACAGTACTCAGCAGCACACACTCCCACACGGTTCTGTTTCACTCTTAAAGTCAAGCCTGAACTCCCTCACGGTGGGTGACTGCAGCCTATCAGCTGCGTAGCGATTTACTTAATTTTTTAAAATTAGAAATGATGTTTGTCTGGTGGATGGAAACTTTTCTCAGTCATGGCAGAAGTTCTAAGGAAAAGAACTGTTATGCAATTATCGGATAACTTTGAACGGGTTTCATTCTCTGTGAAGTACAACCCGCAGTGAATAAACTGTTACCTGAACCACCGTTTCATAAACAATGTCATTAAATCTCTAAAAAGCTGTGGAAATCGCTTAACTAATTAAGAACATGGTTCCTCTTATTGGTCTTTTGACTTCTTAGACCAGAAGAATAAAATACAATCTTCTGACAAAGTGCTTTCTGAATATTTCATTAAAAACCACAATCCTCCCCATCTGTGACCAAAATGGTTATTAGTCGCTGCTTCTCACCGCAAAGCTGAACTGACTGCAACAAACAAGAACAGCCTCTGAATCCTATCAGCTGACTAGCAAGGTGTGTTTGATGTTTGGCCAACAAGAAAAATCTAATTAAAATGCAACAGACATGTCGTTCTGAGTAAGGGAGAACTTCTTTTCTTTATAACTCCAAGCAGAGACAACAGCAACACCAAATGGGTCACTGCAAAGAAAATGAAGCAGGATCTTGTCTGAAAAATTTTATAGCTGAAGTGTTGAGACAGTGGATGTTTTTTTGTTTTTTTGATCTCAAATCAAACTGAGGATTCAATGTTATGAAATCCATGACCTTTAAAGGAGCAACAGTTCGGTTAGATGATCCAACCCACGTTCCTCTATGATTACCAGAAATATTTTGTTTCTTTTGTGTCTAAATGTAGCTGGTTTGAGCTGCTTTAACTGTTATTAGTCAGTTCTTCAGGTTTAATAGAAAGGAACACATTTTTACCTTCTTACCATGTTTCTTTTACCTGCTGTTGCTGCCTTTCATAGTACTTGGTCAAATTGGATTAAATTGATGAATTATTTTTATTAATATTTAATTATAACGGATTTTTATATGATTGCTTTATATTAGCAAACTTATATCAGGAAAACTATGACACTGTTGCTAAATATTGTTATGAGGATATTATGATTTACCCACATCTCCTGACTTTTCTTTTATGTCACACTGTTCCCACAGCTCATTGTAGGCTTTAGCATCTTGATCACTAAAAATACTCATGAAATATGAGCATCAAGGGTGTAGATTTGCACATAAAATATCATATTCTTATAACAGATATTACATCCAAGCTGCCCTTTGTGATTGCAATATAAGATGCATATTATTGGAGCAATGATTGCAATTCATGCACAAAATGTATTATATAATGTTAAATCTATAAAAAGTTCTGCAAAAGATTGCACATTAAAAAAATGGGATGGTTTTATATTATTATTATTTATATTTAAGTTTTTAACTTTTTTTTAAAGTTGAACTCTTTAAATAGGTTTGTATTCAGCCTTTTATTTGAATATAATTGGTTCTCTGTCCTGCATGTTCTCGCAGCTTCTGCAGGTCACCTCCACGTTTCTGCTTCTGCACGTCTTCCTGTTTGTCCTCTGCAACCTCATTTCAGGTCAACGCCACCACACCAGCAGCACCTTTTTCTGACTGCTATTTTAACGCTCCTAAATGACATCTCTTCCTCTAACTGTGATTCTCTCATTGTTGCCACTTTTATCTCCAAACAATTCAGACCCATTTGTCTTTTAAAAAGCAACAACTACAGCATGAGGGAAGCATATAATCTGAAAAACCTAAACAAATATAGATGGAAGCTCTCGTGTAGCAGTTAATCCTTATCCTTCCTTCTCTGGTCTCTAAGGGTACAATATTACACAATAGAAGCTCTAATTTTACCGTTATGGTGAAAAATCAGCGCAGAAATCATTTAATTTGCTTACTTTAAATTACTTGAGAGGTTAAACTTTGTCTTTAAAAAAATTATCTAATTTTCTATAATTCAAATGCAGTAAAATATGGCAAAAAAGTTTCGTCCGTTTACTGGAAAACCTGAAAGCATGGGAATAACCTGTATTTTAGACATGTAACAGAGCAAATATCTTCTGCTGAAAACATGATGTGAAAGAGGTTAGAGAGAGAACAAAAACTAGAACTTCTAACAGAATCTAGTCATAAAATTCACAGTCATCCTACATTATCCCTGAAATCAGTATTAAATATTCTCCTTCAAACACTGAAAAGTGATTTCTTTAATAGTTCAGTACCTTGGGAGGCAACGGAGGTGACGGCGAAGCAGCAGAGCAAAAACACAGAGGCTACAGGCATCGATGCCATCTTCATTGTCGTCCTCCTCACATTTGGCTGAAAAGAAGATCTTTCCATCATCGAGGTTATTTCCTGTCACAGCAGCACATATCTCTCTTGTCAGAGCACACTGTGAGTGTGCTCGAGCTTATGGTTTTGAAAGGAAGTGATCCAAGAGGCCCCCATCGACTTTTAAAGCAGTAAGAACAAAGAGAGCGAGTTGAAAATATAATTTTTAGAACACGGGGAGGCAACAGCTTTAAGAGGATCATCGAAACTGTCACCAAAAGCAAACGCTGCTCGAGTGATGCCTGGCAGCGTTTTAGTTTTTAAAATGTTGATTTGAAGGTATTCAAACTACCCTCTTCAGTGTTATTGAAATGCAGTAGAATATATTGTGTTGTGTTGATCTTGGGTTGATGAAAATTGGTTCCAAAACCTTAAGCATATTTCAGCATATTTGCTCTGCAGATCCAGCAGGTTTAAAGATCAGAGCAGAATCATCTTTAACCCCCTAATATCTCACATGAACTGAGCCGAAACGAAGTCCAAACCCAGTCAATTTAAGCTAATATGGCTGTGATCCTAAACGAACAGTAGGGTAATGATTGCAGCCATACTAGCAGCAGCTAGAAGTGATAAGCTTGTGGTTTTCAGCACAAAACAACCCAGCAGCTGTAATTTATAATGCGAGTTTTCTTGTCATTAAGTATTCAGAAGTAAACTTTAACTATATCAATCTTATGTACCCTTTTTCATGAGTTGGTAATATAGAAAATGCAGTCTTTACTAGTTTAGTCCAACAACAAGTATGCAAAAACTCACAACAGAATCCACACTGTCCTTATTTATTCAGCAAAGATTAGGCAAAAATGGAAAAAGCTCTGTGTGGTAACTAAGTACGCCCTGGCTGTTTTTGATTTAGGAGCTAAGAAGCAGGAGGTACACTAAATTTGTGGATAACAGGGCTCGAAGTGTGTTTTTTGTGTGTGTTTGACATCTTTCTGTCTACTTTGTGTTGTCTGACAGGTTTTCTAAAATATTTCCTGATGTCCTTCCAAGTGTCCTACCTCCCTTATATCCTTCCTTTTTCCTCCCACATGTCTTTTTGTTCTCTCATATTAATATCCTTCCTTCCATCCTATTTCCTTGCCTTCCTTGAGTCCTTCCTTTTTTCTTCCAGTATTTTGTCTTTTCTTACTTCATTTTCTTCCTTGAATCCTACCTTCTTTCTTTTTTCAACTACTTGCCTTCATCCTTTGTGCTTCTTTCCTTTCTTCTCTTTTTTGTTGTTCCTTCCTTCTTGCTTCAATGCATACTTCCATTATGACTGGTAGCCTCCTATCTTCCTTGAGTCCTTTCTTCTTTCCTATCTACCACCCTCCTTTATGTGCTTCTTTTGTCTCACCTCCTTGCCTTCACTGAGTCTGCCCTTCTTTCATTTCCTTCTTTTCTTCCTTTATTACCTTTATTCTGTTCTACTTCTCTTACCAACTTGCTTTCCTTCTGTCAGGCTTTCCTTTATCAGTTTCTTCCTTGGATCCGTCATATTTTCTGCTCTGCTTTCTTCCTTCTCTCCTTCATTCTGGCCATTCTGCTGTCTTCCCTTTGACCGTTCTTGTGTCTTTTCTTCTTTTTTATTTATTTATTTGTCCATCCATTCCTTTCTCTGGCTTTTCCAGGTTCCATATTTAAAGTCTGCTTATTATAGAAATAGCTGGCTTAACTTCATTGTGAACTTTAATTTATATTTTAGGATGTGGAGGAACCCTGGACGTTGCTCAGGGTCACAGAAACACAAAGGGGCCGTCTGTATTTTTGCCCTTTTGGCATTTTAGAGTTTTGGTCATTTCATTCAGACCTTTTCCAGGTACAAAAAAAGCCATCTGTCATGAAATGCTTTATAAAGTTGTGCCCTGATCGGACTTCATATTAATTTGTTTTTGGATTTCCTGCTTTTTGTTAATGTTGTAAAGTTTAAATATTTCCTGCCACTTTAATTTTTTCAACGTGTCCTGCACGCCAGAGTAGCACTGAATTGTTGTCAGAGTGCCAAGATAAAGGCCAATACATTTACTTTCACAAGTGGAGCATTAAAGTTTTGCTATAATGCTCCGCTTGATATATATAAAAAACGTTATTAGAAATTGCAATGGACATGGAGACAGAAACAAAAGGGAAAAAGAGAAGAAGGAAATGGAGAGATATAAGAATTGAGGAGAGAAAGAAGGATAAACAGAATTTAAAGTGCCTGTGACACGCTTTTCCCACCTATGCAGAAATTGAAAGAGATCTTAATACTGACGGAATTGGGCAGTTTTTGGCGTGATGTTAGGATTAAAGACAATTATGACACAAAATAGGCATATTTGGATGTTAAAATTTGCAAGTCCAAAGTCGCCCGGAAATGACGTCAAAGGGGAAGTCTTCAGTCATTCATTGTGTGAGCATCAATGATAAACTGTTCAGGTAGAAGCCAAGTTGCATTAAAAACAACATTAATATGGTGAAACGGTGCATTGCTGGTGGTGGCAGCAATACTACGACAGCAGCCGCTAGTCTGCACTACTTTGCTGAAGTGAAGAGGATCAGAGCTGCCTGGATCAGAGCTGGAAAACTGACGAAGGACAGATGGGCGGGTCCCACCAAGCACAGCCAGTTGTTGTCGGAGGACTTCTCGGCAAACTGCTTCAAACAAGAAACCTCTGAATTCACAAGAGAAATGATTGCAGAGGTCAGGATATCCGACAGACGAAGGAGAATGTTGAAAGCAGATGCCACAATGCTTAATGCATCTGATGTGAAAAGATTGCCAAATAAAAGGTTGCTAAATGGATCAAGGCTCAGCAGGTAACACTCTAGAAGTCAGCTTCTACATCTGCAGAAAGAGAGAGAAAAAAACCCAACAACAAAGAGATAAACAACAAACGCATTTATAACAACAAAAGCAACAACGTTAATGGAACGTACACGGTACTAATTAATACAGGATGTGTTTAGTGGCAATCAGAGCTCAATATAGAGTATATCAGTATATCTGTATATCTGTAAACACCTGAATCCAAACAACAGTAGGGGTTTGTGTGAAGCGCTTGTGCATATAACGTTTCTCCATGAGAACATTCAATAGCGGGCGTGAGGAGCCAAAGGCCTTTCCCCCAAGATCGGAGCCACAGACATCCAAAGGCCCCCCAGAGGCCGGGAGCCCCAGGAGGACCACCACCAGGATCCCCTGACATTGAGTACCACCAACACACCGGCGGGCAGACACCAGCCACTGGCAGGGAGTGTGACAGAGCAACTGGGCCCCACATTTGATGGGGAGCCTGAGATGATCAGGGAGAGGGGGTGGCCCAAGACCCAACCTGACAGAAAAACAGGCACACACAGTCACAATCACACGTTCCCACCCTCATGGGCATTGATAATTGGCGAACATTTTGGGGAAAACCTGGTCTGATCCGGAGAGACGGCATCCATCCCACTTTGGATGGAGCAGCTCTTCTTTCTAGGAATCTGGCCGAATTTATTAGTTCTCCAAACCTCTGACAACCCAGGGTTCAGACCAGGAAGCAGGGTCGTAGTTTAACACTCCTCTCTGCAGCTTCTGTACTGCTACCCACCCATTACCCTATTAAGACAGTGTCTCGCCCACGGCAAATTGAATAGATTAAAAAAAAAATCTAAAAAGAGGAAAAAGAAAAAAATCATAAAAAAAAACACAACTCAGACTAAAAAAAAAAAATAAAACAATTTTAAATGTGGCTTACTGGACATAAGATCTCTCCTTCAAAGACTTTTTAGTTAGTGACCTGATTTTGTGACAATCAGATTGATTTATTTTGCCTCACAGAAACCGGCTGCAGCAAGAGGATTATGTTACTATAAATGAGTCAACTCCCATAATTATTTAAATTTTAAACTTCCTCGAAATACTGGGCGAGGAGGAGGAGTAGCAACCATCTTTTAGTCCGATTTATTTCCCCATCCCAGACCAATCAATAGCTACAACTCTTTTGAATATTTAATCCCCCTTTTCCTCACCAAATTGCAAGCCCCAAAAAACCACTTCGTTTTTGGTTTTGTACCGTCCACCAGGGCCCTTCTCTCAATTTATAGATGTTTTCAGACCTTTTATCTGATTTAGGTTTAAATACAGATAAAGTTATTATAGTGGGGGATTTTAACATTCATGTTGACACTGGAAGTGATAGCTTAAATATAGCCTTTAATGGTATCTTAGACTCAATTTGGGTTTACTCAAAACATTAACAAACCTACCCACGTTTGTTTTTTCTCTGGACCTTGTGCTGACATATGGCTTTGAGTGTACAGACATTACAATATTTTTCTCACAAACCCTGTGCTGTCCGACCATTTTTTTATAACTTTGAGTTTAATTTAAAAACCAGTACTCCCACACCTGAAAGAAAATTTCATTATAGTAGATCATTATCAGACGATGCTGTAACAACCTTTAAAGAATCTGTTCCACTTTTAATTTTTCATTATCACAGAAAAACAGAGTGGGGCAATAATTTTGTTTCTTCTCCTTCACAAATTTATTCTCTTGTTCAGAGTGTTACTTCATCATTGCGTGGTGCATTAGACAATGCAGCCCCCCTTTAAAAAGAAGGAAAATTTTTCATAGGGGGGCAGGCCCCTGGTTTAATTCAGAGCTGCGTACTTTAAAGCACAATGTTAGAAAATTGGAGCGAAAATGGCGCTCTACACATCTAGAGGATTCCTACTTAATCTGGGAAAAATAGCCTACTGTTGTATAAAAAAACACTTCACCAAGCTAGAACACTTTTTCTCATCCTTAATAGAAGGAAAAAGAATAATCCTAGGTTTCTCTTTAGTACAGTTGCTAAACTTACACAGAGTCATAGCTCTGTTGAGCCATCCATTCCCTTAGCTCTCAGCAGTCATGATTTTATGGGATTCTTCCAAAATAAAATTGATTCTATTAAGAAGAAAAATCTTTGACAATCTCCCAGAGATGATTACTTCATCCTCAACAAGTGAGACAACATTGGAAATAACTGTAAAACCTGATCTGTGTTTGGACTGTTTTGATCCTGTGGAGCTTCCTGAGTTATCAGAAATATTAGCTTTATCTAAACCTTCACTTGTATGTTAGACCCAATCCAACCAAATTATTTAAGGAAGTGTTCCCTCTGATTACCAGCCCCATTTTAGATATGATTTAATCTATCCTTAGTAAATGGATATGTACCACAAGCTTTTAAGGTAGCTGTAATTAACCTTTGCTTAAGAAACCTTCGCTTGATCGAGATGACTTAATAAATTACAGATCGATATCCAATCTTCCGTTCTTATCTAAAATTCTTGAGAAAATAGTTGCTAATCAAATGTGTGAGCATTTACACAGCAATGACCTGTTTGAAGAGTTTCAGTCAGGTTTCAGAGCTCATCATAGCACTGAAACAGCTCTGCTGAAAGTCACTAATGATATTCTTATTGCCTCAGATAATGGACTTGTGTCTGTACTGGTTCTGTTAGATCTCAGTGCTGCATTTGATACAGTCGATCATAATATTCTCTTAGAAAGGCTGGAATATGCTGTAGGGATCAGGGGAACAGCACTAGGCTGGTTTAAATCTTATTTGTCTGACAGATTCCAGTTTGTTCATGTAAATGATAAATCATCTTTAAACTCCAGGGTTAATTGTGGAGTACCACAGGGTTCAGTACTTGGGCCAATTCTCTTTACTATATATATGCTTCCAATAGGTAAAATTATCAGGCAGCATAGAATAAATTTTCACTGTTACACTGATGACACTCAGCTTTACTTATCCATAAATCCTGATGAGCCCAACCAGTTAGATAGACTACAAGCATGTCTTGAAGACATAAAAACTTGGATGACTTTAAATTTTCTGCTTCTAAATTCAGACAAGACAGAAGTTGTCGTCTTTGGACCGGAGTCTTTAAAAAAAGAAACTGCTTAGTAATCACCTAACCTGGATGGCATTAAATTGACCTCCGATAATAAAGTAAAAAACCTTGGTGTTATTTTTGACCAGGACATGTCATTTAAATCCCATATTAAACAGGTTTCCAGGATTTCCTTCTTTCATCTCCGGAACATTGCCAAAATTAGAAATATCCTGTCCAGGATTGATGCTGAAAAACTAGTCCATGCATTTGTTACTTCAAGGCTGGACTATTGTAATTCTTTACTATCAGGATGTCCACAAAATGCAGTTTAAAGCCTTCAGCTGATTCAAAATGCTGCAGCAAGAGTTCTGATGAAAATTAAAAAGAGAGATCATATTTCCCCTACTTTAGCTTCCCTTCATTGGCTCCCTGTTAAATCCAGAATAGAATTTAAAATTCTCCTCCTCACATATAAAGCCCTTAATGATTTAGCTCCATCATACATCAGAGAGCTGATTGTTCCATATGTTCCTAACAGAGCACTTCGTTCTCAGACTGCAGGTTTACTGGTGGTTCCTAAAGTCTCTAGAAGTAGAATGGGAGGCAGATCCTTTAGTTATCAGGCTCCTCTCCTGTGGAACCAGCTCCCAGTTTTAATCCGTGAGGCGGACACCCTGTCTACTTTTAAGCCTAGGCTTAAAGCTTTCCTTTTTGATAAAGCTTATAGTTAGAGTGGCTTAGGTTATCCTGAGCTATCTCTGTAGTTATGCTGCTATAGGCTTAGGCTGCTGGAGGACATAATGACCACTTTCACCCTCTTCGCTACTTTCTCACACTACTCTTCAATTTTGTATTATTTGCTGTTATTTCAGCTTTTAACTTTGTTCTCTCTCTTCTCTCTTCCTAGAAGCTACACCTGGCCTGACTCTGTGTCTACCTGTGACAACTGTCTGGAGAGGGGCATCGTCCGAGCTTCTGCTGGCAACAACTTGGTGCTCACCCTCTACCGATGATCCACATGGCCCTGTCTTTCAGTGTTTACTCTATGTGCTCTCTTCAGACTCTAACATTGAAAACTGGCTCAGAGTTTATCAGTTCTTTCTTTCTAGGTGAAACGACTAAAGGAGCTACATCCATTAACATTTACCTTTTCCTTCCCATAGAAAGTACTCCTGGATCAGTGCTTCTTTGTTCTCTTTGTGTCTCTGCTCTGTTCTCTCTAACCCCCAGTCGGTCGTGGCAGATGGCCGCTCACACTGAGCCTGGTTCTGCTGGAGGTTTCTTCCTGTTAAAAGGGAGTTTTTCCTCTCCACTGTCGCTACATGCATGCTCAGTATGAGGGATTGCTGCAAAGTCAACGCCAGTGACTGTCCACTGTCTCTACATGCTCATCCGGGAGGAGGGAATGCTGCAAGTCACTGACTGGATGCAATCTGCTGGGTTTCCTTAGATAGAAAAACTTTTTATCCAATTTGAATAAATAACAGAATCTGACTGCACTGTTCAATGATTTGGATTAATTGTAATGCATGTACCTGACTTTTGTGAAGTGCCTTGAGACGACATGTGTTGTGAATTGGCGCTATATAAATAAACTGAAATGGGCATCCATACATCACTCACACACCCAACATAAAGCGACACAAGAATGGACGCTGTACACTCACTCGCACTCCCCATACACTCCTATACTCCTAGGTCAAGGTACCATTACCCCAGAGGCGTAAACAGCCCCCGGACCCAGAGGGTAGTCCCCTTCTTTCTTGGTGGAGACAGGCAGTCCATCCGAGCCACCAGTCCAGACTAGGGCGGGCATCGCCCAAACCAGAAGATCCCCAGCCCAGACCCCGACCCCCCCGCAGGAACACCAGCCCGCAATGACCCCCAGTCCCATCCAAAGACAGGGCCACTTACACCATATCCAAAAAGGAACGTGACAACTACCGACCCCACCACCACCACACACACGCAGCAACACCTCGGTGGCAACCCCCTCCCCCGGATGTGATGGCGGGCGGAGCAGCAAACCGCCGAGCCCACCTAACCACCACTTTTAGGAACTAGATAACATCTAGAGTCCAAGCTGGATAAAACGAGTCCCAAGACAGCTGGTACGACATTTAATTTCAAAGCATCCATGTTTTTTTCTTATGAAATTACAACAGCATTACAGACCATGTTTTTGTTGATGAACAAACAATTCACATAATTAAATATTCTTTTCTATTCCAAATGTAAAAAAAAAATACTAGATGTAATTGTCAAGAAGACAAACTATACAACTTATAAATCAAAGCCACAGAAATGCTTTACATTCAAATAGAACTGTTTGTATTTTCGTGGAAGACTTCAAACTTTTATGTGTTTCCGACTTAGCTTGAGTTTCTGGTCAGAGTAGTTGCTAAAACAAAAACTTAAGATGACTGATGACACAAAGTATGTTTTAATGTTTGCAAAATGGCAGTCATTAAATCAAAGAGAGATAAAAAAAAAAATGTTATATATATGTTAATGCTTGGTATTGGTCCGCTACAAAGAAAGCTCCTCCTCACCTGTTCAGAGATTAAAGACAAACAAACATGAAAAGACAAAGCAGAATAAAATTTAGCGAAGAAATCAAACTTATCTGTGAAGTGGCATTGTAAGTTCATATAACATTACTTCACATCTCACCGAAAATCAGAGGAAAACCACTTGCAACTTGTCAATCTTAAACTGTTTCTCACTTTGATTCTTTATAAAAATGATTTGCTAGAATTGAACCCAAACTAAATTTCAGTAATATTTTGAAATAAAAAACTAGCCTTTTAAATCACTTAGTCTGTTTTGTGATCAACAGTTATAAGTCATTTTAACATCTTTGAATCGCCAGTCATTATTTTAAAATAAATAAAAACAGTGTGTAGTATGTATGTTGTCAATGATTTAGGACTTTCACAATTCATGTGACCTAGAATATAAGTGGTCCTAACAGTGAGCCTTAGGGTACTCCAGACATTTCATCTGATAATTTTATTAACTGTGGATCATGACGTTTTACGGATCTTTAAGATCATTTCACCTGCTTCTAAGAAGTTCTGATTTAGCGTTCAAAGTTTTTACTTTTAACAAGTGATTTAGAAAAATGAAAAAACACTTTACCCCTCAGTAGTGTCATCCTTTTGCTTTTAACTCGGATATAATAAACAATGACAATGATGATCAGCAGGAGAACAAAAGCTAAAAAAAATGATAGCATCAACACGGTGTTATCACAAATGTGTATGATATATGTACGTTTATTTCTGTCAAGGTTCTTTTTAGTGTATTTCAGAATAAACACAATTTACGGCAATTAAAAAACTTACCTGCTCCGCCAGCTACAAAAACCCAGATACTTATTCCAAGCTGCTCATCTGGGAGACCTAGGATCCCTTTAAAAACAAAGCATAACATGTTTAATAAAATAGTTACTTTGCAAATGTAAAACATAAGAATCAAAGCTGTTGAACTAGGAGTTCATACATGTGCATTTTATTTAAACATTTAATAAATTACTGAGCACTTCTAATCCACATAAATTGAAGTGAAGTTGTTTATATTCCATCTTATTTTATTTAGACGTTATTAGCTGGAGCACAGTAATTTTCAGCTGTGGTGACCACAACATACTGACCTATTTTAGCCAAATTATGAGTGACCGGCTCGCTGGTTTCATCACTGGCTTTGTTGGAAACTTTGCAAACAAATTTGTCGGCTTTAGTGTCTGCAGCTTTCATTTCAAAAGACAATCTTTTTTCGTTCCCCATCTTTTTATTGTTCCGAAGCCATTCGTACTCCACATCGCCAGGTTGCTAGAGGAAAATAAATATAAAAGACTGACTGCAAACTCTCAATTAGGACAGGTAGTTCAAGAAAAAACTGAAAAAAAAATAGAGTCAAACTGTTGAGCACAATTTAAAAGTTAAAATTTTTCTATGTTACAAAAGAGAGATATGAAGAGAAAATCTGAGTAGGATGAAAATGTACCATATCGTAATAATTTCCTCTGGCCATATGAGATAGAAAGAGGTGGTTTCACAGATTATTTATGACTTAACAGCAGAGCATTTAAAAGGTTTAGGAATAATGAATGTAAACACTGATTCTAGAAAATATCACATGTCACAGTCTTGATGAACATTTGGGTTTTCAGGAAGCAATGGAAGTCTAGTTTAGTTTAGTTAAAAAGGTGTAAAAACTAGTTCTTACCTCGTCAGAAACCTTATCAGGAATGCATTAAAACGTCACATCATTTGGATCCTTACATGTTGCACTTACTTTAGGCTTCTTCACAGGATCTGATGAGGATTGATTAGATCAAAGACACAAGAAGTTATTGAGAAAATATTAAAATAAAGAAACCAGGAAGCTGCTGATGTTCTGCACGTTTAAGATCTTCTGGTGCATCAACACACTGAATTCTCACAGTTTAATCAGCTGACATGAACTTAATCTTTAATATTTGGACATCTTCAATGAGGAAATAAAGAAAATATCAAGTAGAAGATTTCAGAGATGAATAGAGATGTTTAGTGAGCTATACAGATAGACATGTGTGCAACTAAAAGACATTTTGTACCTACCCAGTACACATAAATTTGTGCTCTTTGTCGTCTGTGATTTTCCACTTTGATCATGAACCTCAGGGGTGTAAACTCCTGCTTGGTCCTTCTTCAGATTTGTCAGTTTGAGGGATCCATCGGGATTAATTTCAAAATTTGTGTCCGACAATATAGTTTCTGATCTTTTATGAAATATTATTTTGTCTTTAAACTTCCACTTCAGCTTATCACTAGGTTTCAGTGTGTATCCCAGAGGAACATTGAAGCTTTGGCCCGTTACAACAGTCTTGTCACAAACTTTGGATCAGAAAGAAAGGAACAAAAGAAGAGCAGGATTCTTAGAAGATGGACACTTTATCGGAGGCAGACATAAATAACATCACAGTCTAACAATATATTTATAATATACATCAGTACTACACAAGAAAAATCAATATGGTAGTAAATGTTGGACCAAATTTCTGTAAATAGGGGCGTCTCTTGACTGTACTGATTTCTGTAAGTTTAATGCCACACCAACTCTCAGGATGTTAATCGAGTTTTTTCACAGTTTTTGTGGGACAAATTCAAAATGAAAGATTAATTATTTAATTATTTAGTTTGGATCCAAAGCATTTCTTATAGTTTCAAGTTGTGATCAGTTGAATAAAGTTACGTCGACAGCAATTCTTTTTCTTTAGACATTTAACAGAACAAATACCAGCAGCTGGAGACATGAAGTTACAGAATTAGATAGCAAACAAAAGACAATTCAGTAATTAAGCTGTAACATAGTAACATTAAAGTGTGATTTATGAAACAGTTCAGTACCTTGGGAGGCGACGGTGGAGCTGCAGATCAGGAACAAAGTGACTACAGAGACCAATGCCATCTTCATCACTGTTCTCCTCACTTGTTGGAACTAATCCAAGAGGCCCCGTCTACCTTTAAGTCGTGAGAACAAAACAAATGAAAATATTCAAGAGATATGTCTCTTTATTCCTCATTCAGACTCAGTGACAAAAGGTAGTGACAATTCATCGATTAATTTGGTAAAACTTCAAAATACGGATTTAGATTTTTTTCCGTCATCAGTTTCTAACCACTTCCTCTGGTGTTGCGTAAATTCTTCCCTCAACACAAAGATTAGCAGGAAAAACATTGCAGTAACCCTCTCAATTAACCATCATAAAGTTACAATGTAATAAAGCCTTGAACACTTTGCAAAGAAAAGTCAAAAGTGTCATTTAATTGTAAAATGAACATTTAAAAAATAAAAAATGTCCTCAAATCAAAGCTTTTGTGGTCTTTGTGCTACAAGCTGATCATCTGAGGAGTAAGAAATGTGCAACTAAGTAAGATCATTTAAAAGTGTACAAATTGTGCTTTATAGATTTGTGTAAAAATACCAGCACCAGGCCAAACACCCAAACTTGGATCTAATTCAGAAGGCATGGTATACTTACTAAAGCAGCTGAACCTTGGCTGGCTTAGGTCCTATCCCACTCTGATGGACAATCTCAACAAACAGCTTTTTGAATCAGTCTGGGGGTCGATCCACACATGAAAAGGAACTGTCAGTCCTGTGTCAGCTGGTTCGGGTCTTCTGGCCTGAGCTTGCAGGATTTTCACAGCGGAATGGGGTAAAAAAAGTCTTAACGTGTTGCTGTTTTCTTTTTTTTTTTTCAAACAAGTCAAACTGGATTTGGGTGATGAGTTCTGACGGTTATGGAGAGGCGTTGGCTCTTCCCGAGTAAGTTTAACCCTTGTGTGGTGTTCGGGTCTGTGGGACCCATTTTCATTATTTACTGAAGGAAAAATGATGCAATTAATGTAAATTAATTGTAAATTTGTATCCACTTATATCATGATTGTAATTAAGTGTTTGATTGTGAGGCATTAAAAATCACAAAATGCAATGGGTCCACCAGACCCAGAAACATTGGCTGAGTAAAAACAATATGAACACCACACAAGGGTTAATTTATATTTCTAAGGAACTGTCTCCTATAATTATGTTAAAGAGCCAATCGGGTGCAGAGGGGAAACAGACATTGGTCTGCTTACAATATTAACCCACAAATAACTGTCCTAAAATCAGGAATAACAAATACTGTTTCCTTAAGAAGTTGGATTAACAAATAACTAAACAAATAACACTACCTCAGCCATGACTGTTATTTCAGGGCTGATGCTTTCTTGACATTCAGACATTTTAAGCATATAATTCACACTCATTGAAGAAAAACAGATTCACATTCACAGCACACAGAATTCATATTCAAGCTTTAACACAATCTTTCTGAATAACAACAGCCAAGACATGTGAATTTTTTCAGCTAGCTGCTTGATAAAATAGGATGATGAACTCCAACGCATTTTGACAGAAGCTCTGACCTTCATGTTTCCTGAAGTTATCAACCCAAAGGTCTTCTAATAATCATGGTCTTCAGCCTCAGTATAAATGGGAGCGGATGAGAAGCTATTTGACTAGATCTGAGTGACTTGAAGGTGAGCAGTTAAAGTAAATAAAATATCGTATCTGAGGTGTTCCCCACAATCAATACACTTTACTTTGCTCTCTAGCTTCAAATATCAAAATGTTACCATTTCCTTTTTTTACACATGTTTATTAAACTGGTTTTAAACAATCAGTTGGGAGATTCTGACAGCTTTTAGAGGGAGTAAACTGTTATTTTTGGTTTCATTTCTGACTTGTAATTATTGTGAAATAAGGCAGCAGTACAAACAGCCACAGGCAGAACAAGCACAGACACAACTCAATAAAATATCATGGTAAAGTAAGTTTATTTCAGTAAAAGAGCATAAAAACTAAACTTTTAATATCGAGTCATTTCATATAGAGTGATATATTTCAAGTGTTTATTTACATTAAGTTTGCTAAATACGACTTACAGCTAAAGAAAACCCAAAATCTACAAAATTATGAAGACTGCAGACTGCGTCGACAGCAGACAGACACTAACACCCTCCACAAGGAGGGTAAGCCACAAAATGTCACTGTTGCAGAACTAGGTTTTCACCAAGGGAAAGTTAAGTGGACGGAAGAATTGCAAAAACAACAGAGATAACCGTGGCTTTCAGAGGATTGAGAAGCAAAGTTTATTCATGTTTGGGGAGATTCTCAAGGTTTGGACCGCAGATGGAGTCTGAGCTTTAATATCCTCTACACAGATTTATCCAGGACATGGAGTACAACTGTAGCATTCCTTGTGTTCAAGCCATGACTGAAGTGTGGCTCAGTGGTACAAGCTCCACATTTCAGATGAAAACATTTTATTTGGAACTCAAGGTCCCAGTGACTATCAGACTGTCATATTTTAGATATTAGTGACAGGCTGCTGGCAACAAAGAAACTAAAATCCAATTTAAAATATGTTCTTTGCTAAGTTGTTGGCTGAATGCAGACATAAAATCACTTCATCCAAAATTCCAATAAAGCTGTGAGGGACATGAACTAAAAAAAGTTAAAAAGCAGCAAAAGTCCAAAGAAGGACCTGTAGAAAGCCCGATGATTTATTGACCAAGACCAGATTGTAAAAACCTGTGACTGCTTGCAAATAAACAAAAACAACTAAGTAAAGGTTTTATACTTAGACCAGATCTTGAAAGTATAATAAATGCTTGATATATGATTCTGTTTGTCATTCTAAGCTTGAAAAAGCGTTCAGCGCGACATGAGATGTTGGCATGCAGCGCTTGGTCTCAACAGATCAGATCTTCAGGCAGTGGAACATAAGTCACAGCTAAAGTGGAAAAGTAAATTATTTAAACAACAAAAATAATTAGTCACGTATTTCACAGCAACATTTGTCATTCATCAGGAGCTTTCTGTCTCTCCAGACAACATGAGACTTAACAATGTGGTTCTTAAACAAATACATATATGCAGAATGTTTGAAATAAAATATACATTTTGATATATATGTACATATATATAATTCAAACCTAGATAATTACATATACTTTACAAAAAGGCACATCACTTTCTTTCTCTACTTCTGACACTAATTTACTGTTCCTTGTAAGTTTCTGATTGGTTGATTCGAAACATTTAAGTTAAAAAGATATTAGAAAGAGAACTGAGGACCTCCACAAGTCTGGGTGCAACTGCTGGATACCTAAAGGTGCTCGTTCATCTGTTCAAATAATTATTTTAATTATATACACCATGAGAACGTCCATCCATTATACCGTTCAAAACAGACAGGCTCTGTGTCTCAGAGAGGAACTAGTTTTGGTGCAAAATGCAAGAATCAGCTCCAGAAACAAAAACATAAGCTGAAAGGCCAATCAGCAAGGAAGGCATTACTCCAAAAGCAACAACAAAACAGCAAGGTTTTTTAATTAATGCACTCAGGAACACATACTGTATTTCATGAAGACATGTCCTGTGGTCTGACCAAACCAAAGTTTAGTTGTTTGGTGCGTTGCTGCAGGAGGGACTGGTGCACTTCACAAAATAGATGTTATCATAAGGAAAGAAGATTATGTGGAAATACTGAAACAACATCTCAAGCCATCAGCAAATGGCTACAAATCTGACCCAGTTACACCAGTTCTGTTAGGAGGAATGGGCCAAAACGTCTGTCATTCGGTTTAAAAAATAATTCAACAAGATATTAAGGAAATGTATGTATGTAAATAGAAATAATTTTGGTAATATAAACTAACTTTAAACAGAACAAGCCTGATAGTGAAACAAAAGGTTGTGTCTTTTTATACAGTGTTTGTAAATATCTGGTTTTAACTGTACTTATATGTAAAGCGGTGCAGCTTCAGAGCCTCTGCCAGCTGCTGGTGGTGGTGATGATGGTGTTGCTGATGAAGGGGAAGATGATCAGGCAGAGCAATATGATGGTGATGATTCACGTGCTGGTCGATATTGAAGCTCCTCATCATCTGTTTAGAAAACACCAACCGGCATTAAGCAGTCAAACTTTTGTGTGGGGTAGAGCATAGCTTTTTTTGCTTTTCTAGCTCTTACTGAATAAATATGAATAGTTTGAACTATAATTCAAGTTATTGTGTGACTCATAGTGCGATTATAGAAGTATTGTAGGTCTTGACAATGATTTGTCAGATTTTTCAGGAAGACACCATTTCCATAAAAACATGTTATTACAGTAAAAAAAAAAAACAGGAAGAAAGTGTAATAAATATTAAGTGAAGCAAATGTGCTGTTAATTTCAATATTTGCTAAATCTTTTTATGAAGTTAAACCTATTTATTTCTTTTTTATTTTCTAACATTACTTGCTTAAATTGATGTCCCATACACTTTGGAAATTTGAATATTTTTTAGCCTTCTTTTACCACTCTTCTGAAGTCTAAATACTGACTTTTGTTTTAATCTAGCAAAGAAAACTTAGAAACCTTTAGTTTGTTTGTGACCAACAGTTAAATATGAGAGTAAAAAAACATTTCTATAGGCTGAAATTATTACATCTCTAAGTTCCTTGTCAAAGCATAAACAAAAATGCTAAATTGGTCATTTTTATATTTAAATTTAGCAAATAATGTGACCATACAATAAAAGAGGGCCTAGCAGCGAGCCTTGGGGTACTCCAGGGTTTCTAATTCACACATTTAAAGGAAGCACTGGAGGATGATGCATTACAGGTCATCAAATTAGCTGAAGCTGCTTCTAAGAAGTTTGCCTTTTGTTTGAAGAGTTTTAACTTTAAACTTAATTAACTAAAAACCAGTAGAATAAATATGTTACCATCCTCTCTTCTCTTCCTTTTACATCGGAGACAACACCCAACGACAATAATGATCAGCAGTAGAAGAAAACCTAAAACAGATCAAAGAAAAAAATCAGAGCTGCAGATTTAAAAATGTGTATGATTTAAAACAGTTTATTTCTGTCAAGGTTCATTTCAGTGTATTTCAGTGAAACCACATACAAATATACCTGCTCCACTGACAATAAAAACCCAGATGCTTATTCCAAACAACTTCTCTGGTAGATCTAAAAAAGCTTAAAAAAGAAAACAACATACAATTAAAAACTAACGCCTCATTTAAATATGCTTTCTCATTGCTAATATATGTGGATAAGGCTAGTAACTCAGCTAGTCTACATTTACAGTGATAGGCTGTGGTTATTGCCATATATACTTACTAGGGCCTTTACAGGCGTGAGTCAAAGAGTCACTATTTTCAGAACTGGCCTCATTGTAAACTTCACAGGAGAAAGTCAGGTTTTTACTCTCTGCAGTTGTTCTTAGAGAGATTTTTGTTTCATTGCTGATCTCATTCCCATTTAGGAGCCATTTGTACCGTGCATCAGCAGGCTGCTGCAGGAATAAGAAAGCAATTTAGAAAGTGGTTAAAAAGTCACCAGGAGAACAAGTTCGGTCCAACTGAAGTTTGAATTACATGAGAAGGGGGTTCTAAATAACTAAGGGGGCTCTAAATATATGAAAACATATGTTTGCATTGATAATTAATGGGGTTCATTACTTATTACTGGAAAATTATAATAACATCACAGAGGCGTCATGAAAATTAGATGCCTACTTTGATTTTCAGGAACCCTCAAACTTCTCTAAGGTTGGCCAGAAAAGGCCACAAAGTTGATTTTTAAAAAAGATTTGAAAAAATGTTCTCACCTGAGCAGCAAAGCAGGTAAAGATGACCTCTGAATCCTTGCATGTCGCCTTTATTTCAGGCTTCTTCACAGGGTCTGTGTTGGTTTGATTAGATCAAAAACATTTTATATTTATAAAAATCAGGTCAGGATAAACAATGCAGCGAGCTGCTGGTGAATTTAGAACAAATTTGGAAAGAAATAGAAACTATACTTTTTTCGTAAGACCTGTTTTTAATTTTTTCTCACCAATGTAATGGTTGTGGTACAGGGGTTGGACAATGAAACTGAAACACATGGTTTTAGACCACAATAATTTATTAGTATGGTGAAGGGCCTCCTTTTGCGGCCAATACAGCGTCAGTTCGTCTTGGAAATGACATATACAAGTACTGCACAGTGGTCAGAGGGATTTTAAGCCATTCTTCTTGCAGGATAGTGGCCAGGTCACTACGTGATACTGGTGGAGGAAAACGTTTCCTGACTCGCTCCTCCAAAACACCCCAAAGTGGCTCAATAATATTTAGATCTGGTGACTGTGCAGGCCATGGGAGATGTTTAACTTCACTTTCATGTTCATCAAACCAATCTTTCACTAGTCTTGCTGTGTGTATTGGTGCATTGTCATCCTGATACACGGCACCGCCTTCAGGATACAATGTTTGAACCACTGGATGCACATGGTCCTCAAGAATGGTTCGGTAGTCCTTGGCAGTGACGCGCCCATCTAGCACAAGTATTGGGCCAAGGGAATGCCATGATATGGCAGCCCAAACCATCACTGATCCACCCCCATGCTTCACTCTGGGCATGCAACAGTCTGGGTGGTACGCTTCTTTGGGGCTTCTCCACACCGTAACTCTCCCTGATGTGGGGAAAACAGCAAAGGTGGACTCATCAGAGAACAATACATGTTTCACATAGTCCACAACCCAGGATTTGCGCTCCTTGCACCATTGAAACTGACGTTTGGCATTGGCATGATTGACCAAAGGTTTGGCTATAGCAGCCCGGCCGTGTATATTGACCCTGTGGAGCTCCCGACGGACAGTTCTGGTGGAAACAGGAGAGTTGAGGTGCACATTTAATTCTGCCGTGATTTGGGCAGCCGTGGTTTTATGTTTTTTGGATACAGTCCGGGTTAGCACCCCCCAACATCCCTTTCAGACAGCTTCCTCTTGCGTCCACGGTTAATCCTGTTGGATGTGGTTCGTCCTTCTTTGTGGTATGCTGACATTACCCTGGATACCGTGGCTCTTGATACATCACAAAGACTTGCTGTCTTGGTCACAGATGCACCAGCAACACGTGCACCAACAATTTGTCCTCTTTTGAACTCTGGTTTGTCACCCATAATGTTGTGTGCATTTCAATATTTTGAGCAAAACTGTGCTCTTACCCTGCTAATTGAACCTTCACAAACTGCTCTTACTGGTGCAATTTGCAATCAATGAAGACTGGTTACCAGGCTGGTCCAATTTAGCCATGAAACCTCCCACACTAAAATGACAGGTGTTTCAGTTTCATTGTCCAACCCCTGTAGATGCCACATATACTTACCGGTACCAAAGCAGATATTAGTCAAAGGGTCACTTTTTTCAGCACTGATCTCATTCTCAACTTTACAGGAAAAATTGAAGTTTTTAGTTTCTGTTTTGTTTCTTTTCAAGGAGATTTTTGTTTCGTTGATGATCAGCATCTCATTCTGGAACCATTTGTATCGTGCACCATCTGGTTGCTAATGAAAGAATAATAAAATTAAAAAAAAGATTAGAAAGTCACAAAAAACTTGCTGACGCTAGGAGTAAAACTATTTAAAACAATTTCAAGTTTATAAGATAAGAAAAAATCAAGAAGATTATTTTTCTTTAATTTTTGTTATTTCAGTTTGCACCTTATGGACATGGAGATAAAACGGCTAAAAAAAATTATATTTACCGCATTGTGAAAAAGTATTTGCCCCTTTCATCAAGAAAATGTTAGTATTAGACAAAGATAACCTTAATAAATACAAAAAGTGGTTTTTAAAATAATAGTTTCATTTATAAAAACAAAAAATCTACCAAAACCAATCCGACCCAATGTGAAAATATTGCCCCCAATATGAAATCATGAATAAACTGTGATTAATCATTTTGCCGGAGAGCAAAGATACATTTCACTAGCCAAACCCAGATCTGGCATACCTGTAGAATCATGAAATTACTTAAAAAGAACCTGTCTGACATTATGAAGTAGGCTAACAAATCTCGAAAAGCAACACATCCTGCACAGAACTAATGGAAATTTAAGACCAGATGAGAAATAGAGTCACTGACATTTATCAGACTGGAAAAGGTAAAAAAACGATTTCTAAGGCTTCAGTCAACCACAGTGAGAACCATTATCCCCAAATGGGAAAAAAATAAAACAGTGGTGAACCTTCCAAGGACTGGATGCCAACCAAAATTAGTCCAAAAGCACATCAACTACTCATCCATGTCAGGGTCGGGGGTTTGGAGGTATGACCAGAGCGCAGAACATGGCGAGGAGGCCGCATGGTGAGTATATTAAGGTTTAATGTTATAATCGCATACAGACTTACAGGCAGGCAGAGTTCAGAGTACAGGCAGGTCATTCCAAGAGCACAAGTTCAGGAGGCAAACAGAAAACAAACCACAAGGAGGAACTCGGGAAGATAACTGGGGAGTAGACGAGAGGAACCAGCGAGGAACAATGAAAACCAGGAAGCTAATATACTGAGGGACATGGAGTATGAACCAATGAAACAGGGAGACAGGTAAGCAGGGGAAACATGACACAGGTGTGGAACAGGCTGCGGGGAGACAGAGGGGAATGAGCAGAGGAAAGGCAGGGACATGAGGAACTGAGCAGTAAAGGAAACTAGGCTAAACAAAAGCTGGGGAAACGCTGACCTAAAAGGAAAATAAACCAACACATGAACACAAGAATCTAGAAAGTAATAAACTAACAAAAAAAAGGTAGTCTATCATGGTGGTGGTAGTGTGATGGTCTTGGGCTGCTTTAGGACCTGGATGACTTGCAGTAATTGATAGAACCATGAATTCTGTTCTTGACCAGAAAATGCTGAGCAAGAATTCCCGGCCATCATATTGGGTTGTGCACTAGTTGAGATGCGGTGGCATGACCTTAAAGAGTCCACTTTGCTCAAACCCCCTCCAGTGTGTCTCAATTAAAACTATTCTGCAAAGAAGAGTGGGTCAAAACTCCTCCACAGTGATGTAAAAGGGTGGAATAACCAGCTGTAAGGTCAGTGAATACTTTTTCAAATAGGGCCAGTCTGATTTGGATAACTGTATTTCCTCAGTAAATAAAATTATAATTTGAAAACTGCTCCTCTTTTACTGGTTATCTTTAAATGAAAAATAACATTGATTCTGAGGGTGACAATAAACAGAAATCAATAAATCTGTCATTGGGGTCAAAACTTTTTACAGTTCTGCATTTGATCAAAAAGGGTAATTATTCCTTACTTGAAAACATCATTTACAATTGAGACCTGCTAGGAGTTTTAAAAACCCTAAAATATCTCTTTATGGTTATGTGAAAAGGTCCCAAAGAACTTCATAGTGTTCTATGCTGCTTTTTAAAATTGACACAAAAGAAATGTTCTCACCTGATCATGACTGCAGGTAAAGATAACATCTGGGTCCCTGCATGTTACATTTATTGTAGGCTTCTTCACAGGGTCTAAATGGGTTTGATTAGATTCAAAATAGATGGTAAACAGTGACGTCAGGTTAAACAGTAGAGCTGATGTTCTGCTGTTTTAATAACTGATAAGTTCAACTTTATTATTTAGAGATCTTCAATAAATAGATAAAGAAAAAGATCAAGTAGAGGTTATTGTTGACTCAAAGAGGAACCATTTTTACCCACCTAAGACACATAAATTTGTGCTCTTCGTGGTCCGTGATCTTCCACTATGATCAAAAACCTCAGTGGTGTAAACTCCTGCTTGGTCCTTCTTCAGATTTGTCAGTTTGAGGGATCCATTTGCATTAATATCAAAACGTGTTGCCGACAATATAGTTTCTGATCTTTTATAAAATATGATGTTGTTGTTAAACTTCCACTTCAGACTATCAGTAGGTTTCAGTGTGTATCCCAGAGGAACACTGAAGCTTTGGCCCACGGCAACAAACTGGTCACAACCTTTAAACCAGAAACAACAATAAAAATAAGAACAACAGGTTTCACTCACGTCACAGTCGACCATCTGAAAAACAAGACGCTGCTATGAATACAAAAACAAATAAATTTATCATTTTACTCAAAACTACATCAGATATAACCAGCTTACACAATGGCCTTGAGCTAATACTTTGTTACAGCACCTTAAGAGTCAACTCCAGCTTTCAGTTCTCTTAAATTCAAACTGGCCATCAGTTACAGAGAATCTCATTACCTAGAAGCTTTGCATCCTTCAGCTAAACAGTTTGCAGAGATGTTACAGAAAATGAAAGAACCTCATCGCTCAAAGGTCAACCAGACGTGGGTGGAACTCTCCTTCAATGTTTGCTCAAGTAAAACTAAAAAGTAGTCATGCGAAAGAATTACTCAAGTAAAAGTCAAGAGTAAAGAAATAAGTTTAAGCTGATTTATTTATGGATAATTATGCAATCGTACAGACAAAACATACAATTATGTGCATGTTTTGGTACTTTGAATAATGAAATATCTCAAGGCACTTTACAAAATCAATTCAGTCGAATCATACAGAATCCAAGTCAACTACATTCATTCCAGTTGATCCTAGTTATCAAACAATGCAGTCAAATTCAGTTTATTATTCAAGACGGTTAAAATGTTTCTATCTAAGGAAACCCAGCAGACTCATGGACTCAGTGACTCAGTGGATAATGTGCAACGTACTTCCAGTGACAATATCTACTGATTACTGTATGTTCACCTGATTTCCAAACAGTCTGAGCAGACAGAAGATACCACCAGAACGATGAAGCTTGTTTAGAAACCAGAAGTGTCACCTGACGTCTGGTGCGTTTTTGGTTAAAATGTATTTGCTCTTGACCCGTACACCTGTCTGCGGTGCATTTATCAACCTGAACACCACATCACCTCACAAGAAATAGATGTGTTCAAAAATTTACTGGTGCAAAGAGGTTAAAGACATTATAGAAATGAGTTTACACAAAGAAAATGTGGCATTTTAGAAATTCAACAGAACAAAGATGTGCAGCCGAAAGCATGATGAAATCAGAGAAATATACAGCAAAATACACCATTCATAGTTGTCTGATCTGCTCCTTTAAATTCACATAAAATCCACCAAAATACAATATTATATACCTTGGGAGACGACGGCAAAGCAGCAGACCAAAAACACAGAGACAGCAGAGACTGAAGCCATCTTCTTCATCGCCCTCATCACTTTGACATGAATAGAACCTTCCAACATTGAGGTTATTTCCTGTCTTGAAGCATACGGCGTGCAGTTGGGGCTGGTTTTTCACTGCACACTTCCTCATGTTTTTAATTTTACAGTGAAGAAAATCACAATTGTTACCTACAGCAAGCATCTTTAGGTGGCAGGAGCATGAACTTTTTGACCTTAAAATGATGCATTGATTAAATCACATGGAGTTAAGTAAGTACTCTCTTGGCACAAATGTTTCCATATGAAACTTTCCATATTTTATTACTAGCTTTAGTTATTGTTGACAAAAATTCTAAATATCTGTTAAAAATCTGCAACGCACAGATGAGCAAAAGGGTTACATTTGATAGTTCAGTCGGTTGAACCCACCTTATACCTCACAGTATCTGAGAGGTTGCAGATACGAAGCTAAAACTGTAACTTGACGTTTCTGTCTCAATATGCAGTGTCCCAACATCAACAAGAAAGGACATGTTTGCAGCCTTGCAAGCAACAGCTAGACGTGATGCGCTTGTGGTTTTGCACCTTGAACAAGGCGAGCAGCGGGATTATATGACACGTTTTTGCTTTTTTGTCGATAAGTTAAAATACAGAGCATTGATAGCATTTTGTCACACTGCGATCACAAACTTAAATGCCTTTTATTGGGATTTTGTGTGACAGATCAATATAAAGTGTTGCAATATTATCAAGTTGAAGGAAAATTATGCTTTTTTCAATCTTCTTTACAAATTAAAATCTAAAAACCGTGCTACTCTAATACCCATAAATAAACTACAGGACAACTAGTTGCCTTTGGAAGTCACATAAAAGTCAATTAAGACACAGATGTTCTGAGAGGGCTTCGGAACCCAGCAGCATCAGGATTTAGTTCATATTCATCCAGTTCATCCCAATCCTATCCAATCACAAAGTCAGAACCAGATCCTATCACATATAGTCCAAATCAAGCCAAACGCGAGATGGTTAAATGATATCCAAGGAAGCCCAGCCTTCATCTTCATTTACATTGCTGGAAGCCAAAGACTAACACCTGTATCTGCTAAACTCCAGCATGAAGTGTGAATCTACTTTTAACTTACTTTTCTCTCCCTCTCCCTCCCACTTCAGCTGGCCAGTTGGATTTTATGATTTAGTCTAGATCAACCCTTGGTTTATTATTTATCGGAATAATGAGCTGGTTACTTTAAAGAATTAATGTTTTTTCTGACAGGTTTCTGTAATGTTTTGCTTATATAAAATACAGCATTTTGGAGACCAGGGTCTGTCTCTCACATTTGGACTTTGTTTATTGTAAACCTATTGCCAAAGTTACTCCAAAGTCCACTTGTGATTGGCTGCTCAGACTCCTGTCCTTGAAAGTTCTACCGCCAAAAAGCTATCCTGCTTCAATCCTATCCAGCTGTCTGATTCAGTCAGAGGTGGATTTGCTGGTTTACTTTGGATCATTGTCCTGCTGCAGAACCCAGGTCCAGTTCAGCTTAAGGTCACAGGAAAGGACATGTTTGCAGCATAATGCTTGGACATTCCTTTTCAGGATTTTCTGAATTTATGGTTCCATGAGGGGGTGGTGGACTAGTGGTTAGAGAGCAGGGCATTTGCGTCCTGCAGAGGCCACAAGTTTGAATCCCACAGCCTGCCTCTATGGGTGACAGCCTTTTATTAAAGAAAGGAAAAAAACACTCATGTTACAGCATCGTCGGTGTGGCTACACACAGTTTCACAAACACAAGTCCTACTGAATAAAACTGGTTCTGTCCAGATACTGATACAGCACACACGTCCACATCTGACATTTAAAGACACCAAGATTGGCTGGGGTACGAACAGCCCTCTTCCCATGCACACAAGTTCCTGCTCAGTCTGCATAGCAACCACCCAAATGCAACTCTAAGACAAGATGACAATTCTGTTAATAGTTCATAAAAGTACTTCAAAGATAAATGTGAAAAGTATTCAAACCACTTCTATCAAAGTTCACCAAACTAAATAAATGGAAATGTCTTTTAATGGTAAATCATAAGGATAAAGAATCTTTTTAAACTAAGCAATGATAATTTATGTACAAACACTTCCAACAAATAACAGGGGGAGAAGATTGCTTTTTCACCTAAGGTCATTTTTTCACTTAATAAATGAAATCATTTCAAAACCGGATTTTGTATTTACTCAGGTTATCTTTGTTGGGGATTAAAATTTATTTGAGTATTTTTAAAATGTAAGTGTGATAATAAAAAAAAAACAAAAACATAAGAAATCTGTAAGGGGAAAAACATCGGTGGTGGCGCGTGCTTACAATTTACAACTGCAAACCCTAATGATTTCACTGCATCTATTGAAATAGTAAAATCATTTGTGGTAACAAATTAGGTTTTACTGGTGATTGAGAAACAGTCCCACTTCTCTTTTATCATTTAACATATTACTGTGAATACAGTAAACATAAGAAAAGGGAAGAATCTTACAAAGTTTCTGACAGATCATTCTAAGAAACTGAATCATTGCGATCTTGGAGATGAATTTGCACGCATGTCTGCTAGAGTGTGCAAGCAAAATTGAAGCAACGAGTCTCATAGGTACAAGAGGCGGGGTCCAAACAATTATACGTTAGACTTGGAACATCTCAGTTCAGATGGTTCTGCCCAATTCTAGCCTTTAATTATCACTAATGACAAATATACTTGTTGCTAATAGATCAGTGTTAGACTGCGGGTCTTCACAGTAAGATTAAATAACCTTTGAGTTTAAAGCCACTCTAACCCTAAAAGCTTAGATAACACATTTTGTTTCCATTTAAGATACTTTAGTTTTGGTCCTACAGGAAATGATAAGAACAGCAATATCTAGCCTGATTTTTTTCTGCTTAGCTGCCAATTTTGACCTAGATATTTTTATATAAGTTATATAAGTTTTATATAAGTTCTCGATGTTTTTATATAAGTTCAAGATTTTCACTTTTTCCTAATACCAATACAGTATGTGGGTTTTTCCTCAGGGTGGCACTGTTATATCACCTGCATATGTGGTTAAAATATTAAAAACGATTAGCCATATTCTCCAGGTAGTACTGAAGAGCTGCACAAACCCAAAATTTACACTAAAGTGGTGAATGTGTGAAGTAGCATGAAACAAAAATGAAGCACCTTCAATAGTGAGAGATCTGTTGGTTCTGAAGTGTTCCTTTTCCTCATCCTTTTCACCACACTATCAGTGTGGTAAAAAGGAGTGAAGCAGCCTGTCGGGCTCTGCGTTTGAATTGGATGCGTTTATGCTGAAGACAGATGGAAACAAGCCTTTTTATAGCTTCTCAAGTCTATCAGTAATTCTTGGTTGTCACTTTTCATCAGTGTGTTGGTGTTTTAGTGCTGCATTTGAGGAATTGGAGCAGCTTTTCCCCCCTCCACAGGTTTGCAGGTTTAATGTGAAAGTCTTCTTTATCAACAACATAAACCCACATCATTCACCAGCCTTAGTTACTGTATTTAAATCTTTAACTACTCTTCATATCTGGGAGACTATCTTGTTATTGACTTTATAAGAGTATAAAAGTAGCAAAAATTACAAATTATAACTTTACTTCCTGTGAGCAGATTACCAGAAATAAAATCTAAAAAGTGTGAGGTGCTTTTGTATTAAGACACCATGAGTCAACGCTTTGTAGACGCTTAACTTTGACTGGGCCATTCAAACACATTAATCTGGATGTTTCGGGTCGTTGTCCTGGTGGAAGTTGAACCTCCACTCCCATCTGATGGCTTCTATAGCCTCTATGACAAGCTTTTTTGCAGGACTATCCTGTATTTTCTCCATCCATCTTCCCATCAACTCTGACCAGCTTCCCTGTCGCAGAAGAAAAGGGTACCCACAGCATGATGCTGCCACTACCATATGTCAATGTAGGGATTCTCACATAATTCTGCTTTAAACCTTTCCACAACTTTCTCCCTGACCTTTGGTCACTGCTTTGATCCTTGATCCTCATGCTGCTGCCTGTTGTTGTATGTTCTCTAACAGAACAACTGGATTTATACAAGATTAATTTACATAAATAAAGTGACTTGTGAAGGCAATTGGCTACTCTGGGTTTAATTTAGGGTTATGAATGGGGTAGAATACAACTGCTTACCACACTTTTCAGATTTTTGTTTTTAAAAACATTTGAAAGCTATGAATTATTTTCTTTACATTTCATAATTTGGCAATACTTTGAGTGCACGTTTCACATAAACTCCCATTAAAATCTGTTGAAGTTTGTGGTTGTAAAATGACAAAATGTTAAATAGTTCAAGGGGAGTGAATACTTTTGCAAGCCACTCTACTACCATTCTAGGATCAGGGCTACAGACTACATTAATAATACTTCAGGAGATGACTATGTTTGTTTTACATGTTTTGATCAATAGATGTTGAGACGAAAGTGTGGAGTTGGATTTATCTCCAGGTAGGTTTCTGTAACCATCTGTTCAATGCTTAGGACATGAAGGTAAAACTTTACTTTTGTTTGTGGCATTATGTAAAAAGAACAAGCACAGAGGTATTGATGCAAACTTCATCTGTGATGCGTTTGCTCAGGGTTGACATGTCAGCTGTGTTCCTGTGGTGGCCACAGATGACCCATTTCTGTTAAATGGGCCTTTATAAATAGATCAGATATTTTTCCACTGCTCCAGTCCAACTTGTACCAAACATGAGTCAAAGACACCCCACCAGCCCTTTAGACACCCCATCATCCAGCCAATCAGAGCCCTTCACATTGCTCTGAATAACAGCAATAAATTTGATATTTAATGTGTGTTACGTCAAACCGCATTGCTCTCCATCTTGAATCAGCTATGATGAACAGAAACATCCTTCATCAACAAAGAAACTGCAAACCAAAGGTTTACAAGGGATATGCTATCTTTAAGGCACACGCTGTTCAGTTAATTATAAATATTAACCCAAATCCTATAATTGATGGTAAATATAATTGTAGAGCCATAACATTACGACCAAGAAAAAGTAAAGTAAAAAAAACCCAAAATCGGCACTTATATCAAAGATAATGAAAAAAAATGGTTTTATGTAAGGATAGCTGGACTGTGATGGCAATGATATGTCTTTATATCTTGTGATGGATTTCTGATCCGTCCAGAATGGCCAATGGAGACAGCCACCAGCCCCCCTGGAACCCTACAAGGACGAGCAGGAATAGACAATGGATGGATATCATCATCTCTGCACCTTTTGATACATATTCCCAGAATGCAGGGGCCATGGCTTACAAAAGTAGGAAAGAAAACTGGTAAACAAGCAACATGCTCATAGGCTGCAATGCTTTGGTCAGTTTTCTGTTGGGAAACGTAAGGTTCTGAGCTTCATATGCACGTACTAACAACCAGACTAATACTGCATACTCTGTGGCTGCACAATTTATAGAATCACAATCGTTATTATCGTCATGTCTATATGTGCACAGTCGCAAAGGACTACTTGGATCCAGTATTTGAAAGGCTAGACTAATTCAAGTGCCTTGCAAGGAAAGTTTGCTTCCAATTACATATCTGGCCACTGATGGACAGCCCACAACTAATAAAGATCTCAGTGGCAGAGAAAGCTCAGAGAGAGTGGAGAGGGACTAGTAGGTAAAATTCCCCAATAACATTCCAATGCAATGTTTTCCTAATATCCTGCACCCCTAGCGTAGCCTGATGGGTATAAATCTAACGCCATGGTGTTAAAGTGAAAAAAAAGGGGACCTCCATTTGGGTCTCTTTTTGCCTCAAGATGAGGAGTAAATCTTGGTGTCTTCATGAGTGATGGTTTAATGGTGCGAGAGACAGACAGACTATTTTAGCCGCTTGCCTGATGGAAGATGTTAGCTACTTTGGACACTGCAAAAAAGGTTCTGCAGTGGGCTGAGCTGTTAATGTGGTCCAGATTTCAGATTTGCATTCAGATTTCAGTGCAACTGAGAAAAAGAAGCATTATGGTGTACAGATTGTATTATTTGGATTAAATACTGATTTAAAATCATCCAATACTTGATATCAACAGGTCTCAGGTTGGAATGGCTGACTGGTACCACTTTGAACAGTTGATTGTGAGGCTTAATACTCTCTTTTGTCAGAACTGATCTTCAGCTACATTGAATCATCATGATCAGTTAAAGCATTTTTAAAGAGCGTGTTTGTAATATATGCAGGTTGGTTTACTAACACTGTTATAGCTCCATACCGTGATGCTCCTACTGTAATGATTACCTTCATGTTGGCATTAGGAAATTCTACTGTCCCAGATTAATGTGATCCAGATTATTTAAAAATTGAGGCCATGTGTGGAGTCATGATCCTAAAATCAAAATAAATCCAGACCATGAAAGTTATTTTGCAGGGACCTATTTTTATCCAGTCTTGCTTGCTGTTTTTTAAAGCTGCTGTTGAGAATAGGGAGTCTTTTTATAGACCTGATGTGATGACAATTCTGTATCAGTGGAAAGAATGCCCACTCTGCTCCACTGAAGGCCACCGATAAGAGCATTTAGTTACATGTTTAGTCCCCTGCGCTGTGTGCGGCATGCTTCCTGTAATCCTGCCTGACTTCACAGCAGGAACAAAGTTACAGATTCACTGACGTTCTGTTTAATAACACGTTGATTTATTTGTTGAATGAACTTTGGCTTTGGAGAAAAATCGCAGTTAGGGAGATATAGAGTCTGATATCGTGTTTGTTTAAGGTTTCTTTGGTATTTATCTGTATTCTGTCAAAGATTTTTGTCACACTTAAATGTTTCAGATCATTAAACAAATGTTCATATCAGACAAAGAGAAACCAGAGTAAATTTAAAATACAGTTGTCAAATGATGATTTCATTTAATGAAAGAAGCAGTCTTTCTGAACCATCCTGGCTTACTGAGAGAATCAAGTAGAACCCATTCAGATTATTCTATCTCTGATATCTTGGCTCATTTTTGCATGTTGTATGGAAACGTCCAATAATTCAGAATTTATGGATAAAGGTCATCAAAACTCTTGCAGAAATAATAGTCCAGTTACTAGATGACCCTCTGACACCAGGTTCAGAGGAATGAGGTTCATTACCTGTGTGTCATACCTGCTTGTGTTTTGAGTTCTTGAGTTTGTATTTTTGTTAAATTACCAGGTCCAGTCTTTTGTTTTCTGTCTCCCTGCACCCCAAGCCCACACCTGTTCTGTGTTTTCCCCTGATTGTCTTGTCACGTTTGTCATTGGTTCCCCCTGCTGTTCAGTTTTGTATTTAAGCCCGTTTGTTTCCGTTGTTCCCCGCTGGTTCCTTATGTTATGTGTATGGGCGATCTCATGTGTTGGCTACCCTGTCTGTGTCCTGCCATGGATAATAAAGACTCATCTTACCTGAAAACCTCGAGCTTCAGGAGTTCTTCCCTGCATTTTGGTCCATCAAAAACCCACCTTATGACACTGTGATGTTTCCTCAACATTGCCTACATGAGATCATCCTCAGCTAAGATTAATGATGCCCATCCAAGGACAATGTCACTGTAGTCAAATCTCATATCAGATAGGTTGTTTATTTAAATCAAAATGATCTGTCAGAATAGAAAGGACTGAAGGTGAAGGTTGCAATGGGATGGATGGATTAAGGAAAACATATATTGATGAAAATACAGCTACTCTTCTAACTTCCTGCAGCAGCTAGCAGGGCTGCAAAACTTAATTACAACAACCAAGTGGAGATTCTGTTTCTACTTGTGTCTCCATTTGTGAGTAAATACTATGTTTATTACTTTTAGTGTAAAATTTCTGTTGAGTTCAGGTGCCAGCCACAATACTTTTCGGGCTAATATGTTGCAGTGGCTGTATGAAGGCAGTCTAAGGTGTCCCTAAAGAACAGAAAAACATAATTAAAAAGTTAAATGCAGTGTATTCACCAAGCAAGCACGGTAGTAGGAGAATCATACTTAGGGTTTGTGTTGGAACCTGTAGAAAATGCAGTGTGGTGAATTGGATCTGTCACATCAAAGTTCTTCAGGAAGCAAATCAAACACTTTAAGAGTGTGATACGAAAAGCTGACCTTATATTAGAGCTATGCTTTTGCTCTTTTTAAATCGACGTAAATTATTTTTGTATATGCACTTTATTAGGTAGATGTGCTCAATCACGTTTTAACACAAATAACGAATCAGCCAATCATATAACAGCAACTCTGTGCGTTTAAGCATCTAGACGGGGTGAAGACGACTTACTAAAGTTAAAACTGAAGATAAGAATGGAGACTGAAGAGGATTTAAGTGATTTTAAATGTGGCATAGATATTGGAGCCAAATGGGCCGGTCTGAGCGTTTCTGGAACTGATGATCCATTGGGATTTTAACACACAACCATCTCTGAGGTTTAGAGAAAATTATCTAAAAAATAGAATCTACCCAGTAAAGCAACAGTTCTGTGGATTAGAATGGGCAGACTGGGTTGAGATAGAAAAGCAACAACTGACGTATGCAGGATACCATACTGTGAGCAGCTGAAGACCACACCAGGTCTTAACTCCTGTTAATAAGAACAGGACACTGAGACTCAGACAGCCTCAACAAAAGAGATTGGAAAAACGCAGCCTGGTCAGATGAGTCTGGGTTTTAGCAACAACATTAAGGAAGTGGGGTCAGAATTAGGCTTCAACAAGATGACAGCTTCGATCTATGGTTTAGGCTGCTGACGGTTAAATGGTGGGGGGGTATTTTGTTAATTCTCTTTGGTTCTTTTAATACCAGATCGGCATCATCTATACCCCACAACTATTGTCACTTAGTAGCCCATCTGTTGGTGGCCACTTCCAGCAGGATAATGCTCCATATTGCCTGTTATATGTACATAAATACACCAGATAGTCACGTTTTCACATTTATACAAGAAACCTGCTTTATCATCTTTAGACAACACTGATCTATCCTAAACCAATCAGAAAGCTTGACTGGAATGACGTTTTCTTTAACATTATAGACATGACATTAAGATGCATTTGATAAACAGAGAACCGGAAAAACACTGTAAAATAGAAAAGCAAGTGATCTGTTATCATTATTTCAGGTTAGTTTGAATACCTTCGGTCAATTTGGGTTTCTATTTTTAGAAGAATGCCAAGTGTGCCTAAGAACCAGCTTAGCGTTATTTTTAGGAACACCAGTGTCCCGGGGGCATTGTGAATTTGACGGATTGTAGACAAGCATCACTGGGGAATGCCATCCTTTGGAGGCCCTGGATTTGGGTGATTATTTTAGCAACAGGACCACACAGATCAGGTGCTGGAGCTTTGTGTGCTGTTATTTTGGACCTTCAGAAGCAGCCTTGTGGCAGAATGCAGAAACACAAATGGGAGTGTGCTGGAATGGTGTTATAAATGTAGAATGCAAAGGTTACTTTTAGCTTTTGTTGCGCATCAATAAAACTATTCATAAGGCATTTTTTGTCATTGTTTCACAACTACTGGCTTCTTAGTAAATCTGTTGAGTCATTTGTCAAATCACAAGGAGAGATGATGACCACAGCGCTTCATTTTTGTCAAGTTTCAGCTTTAGGTTTGTGGTTTCAACAGTGACCAGTTTGGTTTGTGAGCTTTTTGGAGTCTTTGACCTTATGTTGAACACATAAGGGCAAAATGTTAATTCGATTTATGTTTTGATTGTGAGAAGAGCATGAAATTACAAACCATAAAAAATGGAAAATTGAGTGGAAGAAAAAAGTGTGATAAAAAAGGTGCCTAAACAACAGGGATAACTGCCGACGAGGGATGATTGTGAAGCAAAAGCTATCAGGAGTTATCACGAAGCTTGACTTTTACAGCTTGAATGGTGTTTATTCTGAATATCATTTTAACAGCTATATTACTGTAGTCCAGTTAAATCCACACAAATAAAATATAAACTGATTATGTGGAGGGTTGCACAACCACTGCACGACTCACCAATATAAAATATTCGGATGACAGTTATTTGGCATGAATAATGACGGTAGATACCTGTGGGCATTAGAGCAAGAATGCTAGTCAGAACTGGAGCAGGAATCACAACATCTTCTTGAATGCTGCCAGAAGTATAGTGTTTGAAATTACAGTAATTTATTTTTGTTACAGGTGGTCATTTCCTACTTTGGTGAATTACAGGCAGACTGGGCCCACCACAGAGCACTTTTGAATCCCTGGGTAGGGTGCTGGTTTGTTACATCTCCAAGCTACCGCTCTCAGACAACATTTCTACTGGTTTCATTCTATGAAACAATCACAATATAAATCTTCAATGGAACTCAAATTTTCATTAGAAGTACACACAAAACTTTTCAGTACTTCTGGCGCTTTTTAAACAGTACTTTTTCACAAATCTTGCCTCTGCTTTAGTAAATCCAAAGTACTTCATGAAATCTTTTTAAACCAACATAAAACATATTTGAAACCCACAAGTTTTTAAATTGAATTTTCCTAAATTCAATCTTTATGAAATTGTACGCAGAGTCACATAAATGTGATTAAAGCGAGTTTGAAGGTTAAACTGTTATTGCTGGTATTGTTACTAAAGGTTCAGTCCAAGTCAGAAAAGCTGTACGTATGGCCAGAAGCCTTTGTAGGAGAGAGTTAGCTTTAGGCTTCACCACATAGCTGACTTCAACAGGAGCATGAAACAAATGGTGAGGAAGTGCATGAAGCAGAAAGTTATCCTGAATAAACGTGGTTGATCTGGTAAGTCCTTTTCATCCATCTTCAATCCTTCACCTTCTTCATGCTCATCTGTCCCTCTAAAAGGGATCCATAACTAAGAGAATTATAACAGCAAAGTGATAAGGGTGGGTGGACGTAATGTCCTCTGTAATGTAATCAGTTCTTCTAGAAAACTGTGGAAAAATCTGTGGAAGAAGAAAAGCAGCTGCCACAGCAAGTGAGAATCTGAACAGGACCTTCTGTCACAGAGACAAACTAGTCTTTTTTATTCATAACATTGTCGACTGCATAGGGATTATACACTGCTCAAAAAAATAAAGGGAACACTCAAATAACACATCCTAGATCTGAATGAATGAAATATTCTCATTGAATACTTTGTTCTGTACAAAGTTGAATGTGCTGACAACAAAATCACACAAAAATCATCAATGGAAATCAAATTTATTAACCAATGGAGGCCTGGATTTGGAGTCACACACAAAATGAAAGTGGAAAAACACACTACAGGCTGATCCAACTTTGATGTAATGTCCTTAAAACGAGTCAAAATGAGGCTCAGTATTGTGTGTGGCCTCCACGTGCCTGTATGACCTCCCTACAACGCCTGGGCATGCTCCCGATGAGGATGAGACGACGACCATCCGCCGTCTCATCCTCCTGATGAGACGGTGGATGGTCTCCTGAGGAATCTCCTCCCAGACCTGGACTAAAGCATCCGCCAACTCCTGGACAGTGTGTGGTGCAACATGACGTTGGTGGATAGAGCGAGACATCCACCAAGTGGACGAGATGGAAAGACAAGAGAAGATGCCATTTAAGAAAATGGCTACATGAAAATAGCTACTGGTCCAAATGTACCCAAATCTACAGACAGAGTAATAATTAAAATGTTTAAAACAACTAAAACTGTGAGTTCATCTTGCCACTACTAACAGTGAAGAAGAGAAACAAATTTCCACAGCTCACTGTGGGAGAGCTGGATCAAAAATCGACCTGTTGAATCAACCAAGTCTCTATAACAACCATCAGAAACAACCTGGGAGGTATACTAGAAAAAAGCCTTTTCTGTCCTACCATAACAAATGTAAATGTTTGGAGTTTTCTAATCACTACTGTGGTTTTAACTGGAACACTTAGACTGAGCTTTTTACAGTAACAAACCCTCCAGATGGATTTGTTGTAAAACAAAGGATTAATTTCGGGAAAAGCACCATATGTCCACTGTTAAGTACGGCAGAGGATCTGTGATGCTGTGGGCCTGTTTCTCTTCCAAAGGCATCATGTAGTCTTCCAGATACTGGAACACTTTAAATAAAAAAATGGTGGACTCTGTGGGAAAATTAAAAGTAGGCAGGAAACAGGACATCCCAGTCCTACCTGTTAATCTGCCGATGTTCTGTGGATCTTTAATTTCTTTGGGCACACTTACAGAACAAGTCCCGACCTTCCTGATGATGAAGTTTGCATGAAGCTGGAATTGTTTTCTAATAGTGCCAAAGGAAAATATCCAATCAGAAACATGTAAATACTTTTTAGAAAATGAACTGTGGTACTGTAAGAAAAAACGGGCAGAACATTCCTGTGAGATCTGGAAACATTCAGAACAACTTTCATGATTAAGAATAATTTTAGAGTCAGGAAATCCATAGCTTTGAGTATATGAGTTGCGCTTTGAATAAACAACTAAACAGTCTTTGACTAGGCCGTTATAGGCGTTATCTGTTTTCTCGAGCCAACTGCAGTTTTCTGTCTTTTTCTTCTCTCTTTTCAGTCTGGCTCTGAGCTGTGTGGTATTTCACCATGTAAGGCTGCAGAGCAGAACCGCTCCTGGGACTGAAGAAAAAAAAACAGTAAAGAGAAGGAAAACTATTTTCCTCCTGGAAGGCTTTGTGCAGTTACTTTTCAGCTATAAAAATAAATGTTTTCACAAGTCACAAGGAACAGGAAGTAGGTGATAGTTTAAGGAAAATAAACCCAGAGATACTTTCAGACTTGTGGTTTGTGTTTATTATTACTTAGACTGGACCTGACACAGCATCAGAGGAGGGGTGGCTGTTATTTTTAGTTTAAACCTTTAACTGCTGTGATTTAAAAACTGTACTATTCACCTCCTCTCCTTTTGGGTTGGAGGACATTCCTCCAATGTACCTGAGTGCTGGTGAGGACTTACATTTCAACCAGCTGGATCTTCGCTTTGGGCCCATCACTCTAACCACTGACCACATCCAAGGCCCTTCGATCCATTATCGACACAATAAACCAAGAAAATCATATGAGACCAACACTGTATCATGACTTATCTATTGACTCAAGAAAAAATATAAATGATGATCTTTAAAAAAAAACCTAACCTCCCTAGTCAGTTTTAATCTTGCTATTGCTTTAAATTAAACACTAAAAGTGACATATATTTTAAATATTACTTCAAACAATGTGGTTTCTATTTTCATTTTGTAAATCCTGTCTGCTATAACTGTAGAGTATTAAAGACATGGATTAATTGAAGGTTTTTACATCTGCATGGTTAAGTATAAAGGTTATTTGGCAATAAAAAAAACACCACTTTACACTTAAACATAAATAATTATTAAGATGAACAGGACTGATTGACCTTATAACTTATAGAGCGTCTATTATGTTGTCTGACAGGCTCTAGTTAAACAATTTATTCTTTTTCCACATAGAAGCAGGTCAGTCTGGATAACTTTTTTACCTTAATAAATATAATTATCCTCTGAAAACAGCATTTTATATTTACTCAGGTAATTTTGTCAGATAGAAACATTTGTTCAAAATGAACATGCCAGAAATAGCAAAAAACTAGAGGTCTGTAAGGGGTGTGAATACTCTTTCCATCCCCTATCCGTTTAAAGTGTGTATTCATTGAGAAGAAGTGAGCAGTTATAACAAATAATGTACGTGACTGACAGCCTGTTTATATGCAGATCCTGCATAAAAGGCATTTGGGATGTATCCTGGGACAAATCATCTGGGCTATTTTTACTTTTTCCGGACTTTTTCGAAATCCTCTTCATTTTTTTTTCCCCTCTTAGGAACCGACAATGTCCAGGACTTCACACACACATCGAAATACGTGTTGATTTAGATCTAAATGAGAAAAAAGGTCGGCATATTAAGCTGACAATGAATCTTAAAGTGACAGGATTCTGTCCTCGCTACCTCAACAATACCAGTATCCCAAAGGATCACTCTCCAGGCTGTTTATTGGTTTCAAGCTGTATATTTAGAAGTGCCATCAGCTGTTCAGAGGTACCATGCATGTCTGCAGGCGTGCCGGGAGGGTGAAGACAATAAAGCGGTCCAGCTGTAATATCTGACAGTGGGCCAGATTGTCAGCTCTGCCCAGCTCACATGGAGCAACTTATTAAAAAATCCAAATATGGTACCCATTTATTACAAGGAGCACATGAGGAGGAAACTCAGAGAACAAGAGGATGATAAAACATTTTTTAGCCTTAGGCCTTTTATGCCATTAATGCACAAATCAAATTAATAGAAACATGTGAGCAAAGTCACATATAAAGAAAATAAGAGTTAAATTTTGGGGAAAAACTTCAAGTTTTAGACATTTTTTTTATAAATATCGGAATACTTTGAAATTATTAAAAGCTTTAAATCAAAAATAAAATTTTCTTGCAGCATTTTTTAATAGTTCAGATGTTTGCATTTAAATAAAGAGAACTTGCATTTAATTTTGACCAAAAATAAAATAAAAACATGTCCGTTTTATCAATAAAATAAATAACTTTTTATTATGATGCAAGATTTGTTTGTTAATTAGTTCAAGCGAGTTCTGTTATTTTACTTATCGATCAACGTGTTTGCAAGGGTTTGTTTCTGGTTTATTTTAGTGGTGAAGTCAGTGAATTAATGTGCAGTGAGGCTTTAGTGGCGCTCAGAGGAACGTTTTTCTGCTACAAACATACATTTGAATGTGTATTTCAGGGTTTTGTGTAACAGACAAAGTAAAGCCTGTTTGTGAAATGGAAGAAAACTGATATATCGATACAAATAAAAACTAGGGATGACTGTGAATACTACTTTGTACATCCACCATTAGTTGGAATTACAACCACAATTACAAGTCTCTTGGGCTATGTCTCTACCAGCTTTGCACATCTAAAGATGAAGATCTTTGCTCATTCTTCTTTGCGAAACAGCTAAAACTTTGTCAAATTTGACGGAGAGCACCTGTAAAGATTAATGAAGTCTGCCTCAGATTCTCCATTAGATCTACCTCTTCCCCTTGAATGGACCATTCTAACTCTCTATGCTTTGATGGAGCCATTTAATTGTATCTCTGGCTGTTTAGGGTCGTTGTCCTGGAAGGTGAACCTCTGCCCCAGTCTCAAGTCTTTTGCAACCTGTGACAGGTTTCCCTCCAGGACTGTCCTGTATTTAGCTCCATCCATCTTCACATCAGGTTTAACCAGCTTTTCTGTCCTTGCTGAATGAAAAGTATCCCCACACATAGATACAAATAGCCTCTAAAGGTCTCCAGCTCTTTCTTCCTGACCTGTCCACTGTGTTCCTTGGTCTCTACGATGCTTTTTGCTCACTGATGTTCTCTAACAAACCCCTGAGGCCTTCACAGAGCAGCTGCTTTTATACTGACAATAAATTACATGTGTATTGTCATTAGCCGGTCAGAATCAGAATCGCCTTTATTAACCTAATTTGTAAACACAAGAAATCTATTGTAAATACATTTTAATATCAATAATAACTTTAATTATGATAATATTTCCAAGCTGTACTGCCCTGTGTAGTGAGCATAATGGCCCCATATACAATGATGCCCACAGTCATTATTGTCTAACAAGTACATTTGTGAATTTTGTTTGAAATGTTTTGACTTAAGCCGTGAAGTCTATTTAAAAGTGCTGCTCTCTTCCAAATCATCTAAAAAACATTCAGATGTTAGGAGCCAAATCACCAATCTCAAAGCAAGCTCAGCTGTGCTGCCAGAGTGCAGCGTGTTCAGTTGAGCAAATACAAATTTGGTATCCTGGCTCTCCTAAAATCCTCGCTGGGATGTCCTGCCTCCTTACCTCCCTCCCTCTCTGCTGCTCCTGTCTCTTTCTCACAGCGTTTTCAGCCTTGGAGAGCGCTGCATTTCTGACATTACTGTCTCCAGCTCTAACCAGCTCCGTTCTCATCTGCAAGGTAAGACTCAGCATCCTCAACACAGTTTGGTTTTCTGATTTAGGAAAGTTAAAATATTTCTAAGAGAAACATTTGGGATTTAAGGACGGATGAGTAATGAAAATGAATAATCAGTATAATTAGAGAAGTTATCTTTCCTGCTCTGGTGGTAAAAAGAGGCAATGTTTAGTGTCAAGATGCCGAGGAGGACACTATGAATCACTGCCTCTTGTAAAAAAGTCATTGTCCACATAGAGTAAACACAGCTCTGAAGAGAGGAGCAGCGGGGGGATGGAAACTGGACTAAACCTCCCAGAGGGATAAACACTCACTCCCTAGATTCCCAAACTGAGCACATGATCTTATTTTGGAGCGATGAGGAGCCAAATCAGCTGAATCTAATCACTCAATTCATAAGGAAAGGAAAATATATTAGCTTCCACTATAAAACTCTGCATCATTCTTTTGGATAACGATGATTTTAATGGTAGAATTGGTTGTTCAGGACGCTGAAGAATGAGCATTTTGTTTTGATTTGTGGTGTCCTGTGGGAAGCCTGTGCCTTCTTATTATAGTACTCTAAATAACCGCAGAGCTTAAAGATTGGCCTCCACAAAACTAAACTAAAGCAACTGCATTTCCTGCAAGATAATGGCATCAAATACTTTTTAATTTAATTTTTGCAAGATTAAATTTTGGTTTTAAAGCTAAATATAGAAGGATTAGCTGAAGAAAAACTGGAAACATCTTTACTTTAGAGCTGTGGAAATGTTTATGTCACACTTTATTATTTCAGATCATTTTAATATTAGTAAAAAATACCTGAATAGAAATGCAGTTTCCAAATGATTATTTCATGTATTAAGTACTAGACTTTCTGGTTTGTTTCGGATCATTGTCCTTCTGTGTGACCCTAGAGTCACAAACTGATGGTTGGACATTCGTCTTTAGAAGATGCAAAGTAGTCCCAGATCGTCACCAAGACCCACCATTTTTGACTTTAGCTTTAGCTCAGGCATGATGGTGGTGGATGTGAAATGCTTTGTTAGTTTCACACAGAATTTAACAACAAAGAAAAAATGTACTTTTGTCTTATCAGTCCACAGAGTATTCTTCTAAAAGTCTTAGGGATAACGAAGAGATCATGAAGATGTTTTCTGGCAAATGTGAGACATTTGTGGTTTTTTGATCAGCAGTGTTTTTGGCCTTGGAGCCCTCCCATGGAGGCCGTTCTTGACCAGTTTATTTCATTTTGTTAAATCATAAACTCTGACACTAACTGAGGCAAGGCACTTCTGCAGAGCTTTAGATGTTGTTCTTGGTTCTTTTGCGACCTCCTAGTTGAGTTGCCAATGCCCTCTTGCAGTTCCAAGGTGGTGACCCTTTCCAGACTGATCAATGGCAATGACTTTGTTTCTTATCTGTTCTTACATTTCTTTATATCCAGACATGATGTGTTGCTTTTTGACATCTTTAGCCTACTTCCTGTTGTCAGACAGGTTCTAGATTGCACAGGTCTGATAGTAATGAGACCTGGCTGTGACTAGTAAAACTGAACCAATAAATTTGGTCAATCATAGTTAATTCATGGTTTAGGTTGAGGTTGGTTCAGGTTGGTTTGGATAGCTTTCTGTATTTACACAGATTATCTTTGATATCAAAACTTGTTTGATGATCTGTAATATTTAAGTGTGACAAAAACACACCACGGTATAACTTATGTTCCATTATAAACACATTTTCTATGATTTGGGTGCGCAGAGTTAGATCCTGACAGCTGGTATCAAACATGCTGGTGCTCCAGTTTGAATATTAGGTCGTCATCAGAGCATACGTGCATGTATCTAACCTACATACATCCGCCTCGTCAGTCAGGTTGATGCGCAAATGCATCAGTACCTGTGAGTCTGTGTGCTGCCTCGTGTGATGCTCGAGACAACAGCTGCATGTGCTGTCAACACACAGATAAACGTCACACCAGGGGAACGACTGGCATCTGAGAGTCTTCAGGGTGCTTCAGATCAGACTGGCATTGAAATGTTTCAGTGAAACTTTTCAGCGAGTGACATTCGTACCTAATCTGAAGAGATATGAGGCTGTTTGTCGCAACTAAAGTATCTAGCCCGCGGCAGATGCGGATGACAGCATGCTGCTTCTTAAAAAACAGAGAACAGATCTGAACAGAATATTTATCTAAAATAAAAAAGGACTCTTCAAAGAGCAAACAGGAAACGTAAGACATCAACAAAAAACAGCGTGGGAAAAAAGTATTCCCCCCTTTTGCTTCTGTTTTTGCTTTTTGTTACACTCAACTGTTGGCCTAAAATATTTCATTTAGCAACCAGACCTGCGCCCAGACCTGAAGGTTACTGCCTGACCTGTAGACTCGAGAAATCAGTTACAGAGAACCTGTATGATAACATAAGGTAGGCCAAAACATATCCAAAAGCAACACATCATGTCCCAGTCTGAAGAAATTTTAGAAGAGATGAGAAACAAAGCCATTTATCTGCCTGGAAGGGGCTCCAAAGCCATTTCTAAAGATGTTTCCAGAGGACCACAATGAGAGAACCATTATCCACAGATGAAGAAAAAACACAGAAGTGTGGTGAACCCAGAACAACATCTAAAGTGCAACAATGAGAGAGAGAAACCAGGACAAAAATGGGTCCCATAGGAGACTTCCAGGGCAAAACCACTGCTGACCTCTCAAGAAAACATAAAGGTCAGTCTGACATTTACCAAATAAACATCCTGATGATCCTCAAGACTTCTGGAAAAATATTCTGTGGACTGACAAGACAAAAGTGAATCTTTTTGGAAGATGCATATCCCGTTACATCTGGTGTAAAATTAACCCAACATTTCAGAATAAGAACATCACACCTACAGTCAAACATAGTGGTGGTAGTGTGATGATCTGGGGCTGTTTTGCTGCTTCAGAAGCTGCAGGAATTTCTGTAAATGATAGAAATATGAAATCTGCTCTCGTAACAGAAAATGCAAAAGAAGACTCCCCTTATCATCTTAAGCTTGTGCACAATTGGGTTACTAATAATAAAAAATATCAGCCAGTCCAAATCTGAATGGCATAAAACCCCCAAATGACAGGTTTGGTAGTAATCAGGGCCTTGGTGCGGTATGAGAATATGAATTCAGCTTCACAAAAAACATCACGTAAAACCAGGTTGGTTTGGATGAAAAAAAAGACTGAAGAAATCTGTAAGGGGGGAAATACTTTTAACAGCAGTGTAATACTATTAATAAAAACTATCTGGTGCCTCTATATGCCTGTTGAGTTACTAATAAAATCAATTTTTCCATGTTGTTAAACCTACAAAAATGATGAATAAAGTTTTTCCTTGAGTTCAATAATCACCACTTGTCCGCTACTATAATACTTCCATGTAAATTAAGATTTAACCAGATATAACAGTGTAAATATTTAAATAAACGTTATTTTGTATTATCAATGGCCAAAATCAAAGACTCAAGTTCGACAACAAATCACAGTTTTTTTCACCTCTAACTGAAGCATTTTTAATTTCTACTTTAATAAATTAAATTGATCAGTGTCTAGGAGCCCATGGCATCCCGTTTCCCTGGGGTATAAATATGACCTGAAACAGAAGCTAATTTCACTTAGCTACTCTCCAAGGTGGGAAAAATAAGAGAACATACCATTAAAGTGAGGCTGATGTGTGTTGATCTTAATGACTACAAGAAAACAGAAACCTAAAGTTGCCCATCTCTGCAGTCAGAGCTGCAATTAAAAGTTTTAAAGGGCTGGAGCAGAGACAAACATGCCTGGATCTAGGCACCAAACAGAGGGAGGAGGACGGTAGCAGAGGGGACATCATCTCCTAAATTAGATGTTAGAGAACTGCAGCAAACAGTTGCATCTTGGGTACACCAAGTCTCCATAGTAGCCATTAGAAGGTGCCTTCATACCAACTATTATATGAAGTTCAATGGAATAATCATTTCTCTTTTACAACCTCAAAGGTAAACAGGTGATGTTTGCCTAAAGCTTCTGGGACTTTAACGATAACTGTGTGCTTTGGTCAGATGAGATAGTTCACATGGGTCTGGCCTGAAGCAAATGTTGAATATGAGGACCTTTGAGTCCACTGTTAAGTAGGGTAGAGGATCATTCATGCAGCGGGTCTGTTTTTCTTCCGATGGCCCTGGGAACACTGTTAGAGAACTCTTTTGAAATGCCAGATTAAATCAAAATCTGGTGAACTCTACCAGTAAATAGAAAATTAGCCATTATTAGGTGTTTCAGTCGGATAATGATCTAAAACATAAGCTCAAATCAACACAGAAATGGTTCGACAAACACAAAATCAAGCTGCAGCTGCAGATAAGAGAGAATCAGGGTAGACCTGGGATTTACTGGGACCCGGGAACATCCATAGGGAACGGTCAAAGACTTCTCTCACTTTATGCTCCAACCTTTATCAGTTTATGTTGGGCTTTTGTGCTCAACTTTACCAAGGTGCTGATAATTATGAAGCGCTTTCTACACATGCATAATTAAATCTTCTCAGGGACACACTATTTATGTACAAATTACATACTAGGAAGTTAGGGACACACAAGTACGCAAAGAAAGGAAGGATGAGTAAGGAAGGTAAGAAGGAAGGAAGGAGATGAAGAGAAATTAATGAGATGAAAGATATGGATGTAGAACACAAGGAAGGATAAAGAGGAAATAAGAGGAAAGACGGACAAGGAAATATGAAGGCCACAAGAATGAACTAGCAGAAGAAAGGAAGTAAAAACACAAGGAGAGAAAGAAGGTCACAAGGAAGAAACAAATGAAAGGAGATAAAGGAAGGAGGGTAGGAAGGACATAAGATTCAGACATTAGCCTGGAAATTTTTCTATACTCTAATTTTCTTTTTGTATATTTATCCAGACCTGGAAAAGGACTAAAATCCAACTCCATCCTTTTTCAACCGTTATAGGAACATGTCTTCAGACACTGAACTCTTTACATCTTTTATGCTCCCATTTACATCGCCTCTGATGTCCTTCCCATCCTCTTACTTGTGGCTCGAAGCTGTTGTAGTTAGAAAGTTAAAGTCAAACAGGGTCAACCCAATCCCTCTACTGTCAGACAACAGCTTTTGAGTCAATTTTCCAAGTAGATGGCGTCTTAGAGCATTAGGACGATGTAATGTTGGATTAACTCACTTAACATTGAAGTCAGAGTCAAGGGCAGCCCCTCACGTAGCCCGTCCTCCATGTGGCAGCGATCCGTGAGCCGCCTTAATGCTGCAGTTGCTCCGATTTGTCCACCTGCGTTGCTTTTTACTGCTTGTTAATAACAGACAAACCAATGGTCGCAGACAGAGCAGCTGTGTTGGTTTGAGCCTCTGAAATGTGAGATGTGTTAAAGAAAGAGCAGAGAACCAAGTGATGACAGGAAACGGTTTGTGGTAGAGTAAAAAAAAAAGCTCAGTTGCAGGGAGGGATAAAACTGCCCGAAAACAATGCAATGCATGGAGACATTCCCTAATGTTAGTAAGTAGGGAAACGCCTTGATACATTTACTGCCAACATGTGTGTTTTCTCTGCAGACTTACCACAGACACAGTGTGAGCCTCTCAGTTTATGACTGACAGGCAGCACTCAGCACCACAGGAGCAGCTGTCAGTCGCACAGACCACACACATGTAAACACAACCTCAGAGAGCAACCATGAAAGCACACAAACTAAACCTGTAGTATTTGATTTCACTGTAAGGATTTCTGTTGCCTGTGTGGTAGAAAGGTAAATTCTTGCTGCTATTTTACAAGCCACACAATGGCACCAGGACATAGATTTAAAAAAGTCCAAACACTCATCAAGGACCTTTTAACGTGACTTATTAAAGTTACCTTGACAACCACAAACCTGAATGTATTTGTGTAAGACAAAATACTGCTAAACAGTGCTAACAATGCATATCACCTTGAACACCCAATCCTCACAGTAACAAACGGTGGTGGCAGCATCATGCTGTGGGGATGTTTTTCTCCAGCAGGGACAGAGTAGGTAAGAAGATGGATGGAACTAAATACAACAAAATACTGGAAGAAACGCTGTTAGATGCTGCAAAAGATTCAACACAGGGGTGGAGGATCACCATCCAGCAGAACAAAAACAACTACCCTACACATGCAGCTAGAGCTACAGTGGAATGGTTTAGGTCAAAGCATATCCAGGTGTTAGAATGGCCTAGTCAAAGTCTATACCTATATCCAATTGATAATCCATAGCATCACTTGAAAACTGATGTTCACAGATGCTCTCCATCCAGTCTGAGTGAGCTTGAGCTGTTTTGCTAAGAATTGGCTGCATATAAATGCATGCAACACTTTTTTACATTTCATTTTAAATAAAACTACAAACCATGTACCTTTTTTTCTTCCATTCAAAGTTATGCACTACTATGTGTTGGTCTGTTGGATTCATTTCCAGTAAAATACCCAGAAGTTTCTGGTTGTAACATGACAAAAATGTAAAAAATGGTCAAGGGTGTGAATATTTTTGAAGACACTGCAGGCGGAAGTTAGCCAAATCTGGTGTCTTTGCAGTATAAACTACAGTCCTTCTGAGTTGTTGCAGCTACCCATCCTAGAGGTTTGAATAAAATTACATAAAATAAAACAGGATCTGAAACCTAGCTTCAGCTCTGAGATGGACTCGTCTGGGCGTGCATTCTTTCTGAGTCAGCCACTGCTCAACACATTTTATATCCGAAGATCTCCAAAGAGATGGAAAGTTTTGGGAAATGAAAATTAAAGCAGCATGAAAAATCCCATAAATGGCAGCAATAATGTTCTGTAACCTGAAGTAAATCCCTCCTCCAGGACTGTAGTAACCTCAAAGAGAAGCTGACTCAAAACAAACGTGTTGACTTAGAGCAAGAGGCTATTTCTGCTATAAATCATGCAACACGTCTTCCTCTTGAAGACTAGTTGCTCTTGAACCTTGCCTCAGATCACAAGGTGACGGTGCGGTTAAAGGTGCTAAGTATGAACCCATGGTTCAGAGGCAGATCAGGGGAGGAAGGAATAAAGAAAGGTGAAAGCATAGAAATAGATGTGTTGAAATCTTGTGGACAGGAAGTAATAGGGCAGCTGTTATCACCAATGATCTATCGCAGCAAGAATTAACAATGGTTAAGTGGCTAAAGGAAGTTAGAGGCAAACCTTTGGGGGCATGTACATGTATAATGTAAATTGAGTCGTGCAACTTTTATCAGTGCATCAGAACAAGTGTTTAACAGGAACTACTGGTGCAGAAGCAAAGTAACCTTGCTGTTCTGATCCCAGGAAAGCCCCAGTTCAGATGACAAAACCACAGTGAAGTACAGTTCAGCCATGCATGCTCGCAATCACGAAACACTGTGTCCCTTTAAATACCAGCTTGCAACAATGGCTCCAGCACTCTGTGCTCTTGACATTTCTCCAGACAGAGCAGAGATTAACACTTCATCAGGCCTCAGCTGGTGCCCATTTCCTGCTCTGTTATCATCACACCCTGTGCCGCCGGACAGAAAGGTCACATATCTCAAACCTGGAGACATCACACCAAAGACGTTGGTTCTGTTACTTGACAGTGAAAAGCATGAAGGCAAAGTGAAAATGATTCTAACACAAGGATGTTTTCTTTTTGGAAACTAGAGAGGAGACGACGGAAAGAGAGGACAATAGACCAGAGGTTGCCGTTTCCAGCTCTATCCAACATCAACAGGCACAGCAGCCAGACCAAACTGCCTCAGCTCCAGATCTCCTTTAGGTCCACAAGTCCACCACCCCGCCGCCATCATGGAGCGCGTCCAGCACATGACCAAGTCGGCCATCCGTCGAGCATCTCAGATCGAGGTGACCCCCCAGGCCAAGAGGAACCTGCAGGAGCTGTTTGTCAACTTCACACTCATCCTCATCTGTCTGCTTCTCATTTACATCATTGTCCTGCTGAGCAGCTGAGAGCAGAAGAGACAAATGCAGAGTCTGGCAGAGCTCAGGTGCTGAAAAAGGAGGTTTCCTGATAAAAAATCAGATTTTTTTTAAATAAGTCATTATATCTCTGCTTCTCTTGTTTAATCACAAGCAACATTATTCAACATTTATTCAATTTCTCTCTATGCACCGCATTATTCTGATTACACTTTGTATAAATAATATTAAACAAGATGCACAAGTGGCCAACATTAACGTATCTCTGTTTGGTTCGTGTTGCTACCATGACATGCATGAACGTTTTTAGTTGACTGAGAGACATAAATGTCACAGCTGCTATTATTAAAAAGAACATTTCTACAAGTGTGGTTTGACATGACAAATTTCTATTTATATGTTTAGCCATTAAGAGGTCCTTTAATCCACTGATGCATTTGCCCCTAAGCTTCCTCAAACTGCCGTAAAAGTAATATATATTGATTTTTCTCATCCCAAACATGTCAGTCTTTTAAATCTACTTCAGGCTGAAATATTTATAGTAACTATTATTTATATTTTGGGGTTTGTAAAGGGGGTCTGTAAGTAAAGTTTGGATTGTTTTATAAAAGCAAAATAAATAACTTGGAACTGGATGGAAAAAAAAGATGACTTTGGCGCCAGCCAGTGGCAAATAGCTAAAAGTGGAGGACTGGCAGCACATTGCTGGTTGTAAAATTCAAATTTAAAATGTTCTTCCTAGAACTTACATTTTTTTTAAATTATTTTTGGAAGCAACATTTAGAAATGTATCATAAAGAATAAGGTGCATTGGTTTATGTTTCACATATTTTACAAAAATCCAATAAAAGGTTTCAGCCAAGCCGTGTTAACGCCATAACTTTTTCATTCACTTATTAGTCTGCAATAAAGCAGTTTTAAAGTGTTGAGTTCAAATAAATCACTTCATTGCGCATAAAACACGTCATGTCAACAGGACTGCAGTCAAATTTAATTTCTCACGGTTTCTTGTGTGAAATTCCATGAAAAACAAACAAAAAAATGTTTGAAATTCCTGTAAATTTATTGGTGTTCAATAACTCGATTTTATATTGAAGCAACAATATGCGATGTAAATGGCAGTTTCAGTCCACAGCAGGAAAAAAAAAATGTAATCATTAAGTCATACCGTTAGTTAAGATGATTTCAGTTCTATGCTTGCCAGTCTTTTATAGACATGACTTCCTTATTTCAGACGAAGAATAAGTAAAATAAATGTTTTCATTTTTTTACTTGAATGTCTGTAAGACAGTCTGATTTCTAAGCTGTAAAACACAGAATAAACAGAATAATTACATATTTGAGATTTGTGTTTGTTCAGTTTTGTACTAAAAGCTCAGGAGTGATTGGTGGGTTTATATTATGCAAATTCAACTGTAGTGTTGCTAAACTGTGATTGGTGGACAGTGGGACTTTCAGGAAGTGAAAAAGCTAAAGATGATTTTCACTTTGTAAGGTAAAAGTACTGCTAGAGTTGAGATGCTGTTTGTGCTTTAGTAGACCTCAACTACAACGCCTGAACTAGATGAGGATGACATGTTGTCTTAAGACAATATTATTTTACTTACCGTTTATATATAAATGTACATGAGGACATGAATATGAGACTGGGAACTCCTACCTGCTACCTCCTCCATGGAGCATGTCATGCCTATTGTTAGCTATGATGGTGAACTTGTGATGCTGTGGGCCTGTTTCTCTTCCAAAGGCCCTGGGAGTAAAATGTCAGAGAAAAATAAATCGGTTCATCAGTGGGTCTTTCAGGAGAACAATGATGAAAAAACAAACAGAAATTTCACCAAATGCAAAATCAACCTCCATCCACTGTCATTACAGCCCCCACACCTAAATTCTGTAAAAACCTTTGGGTTGAGCTGTAAATATGCCTCTGTCTGTTTTAATGTAGAGCTGAATATGAAGATGAAAAAAACAATGACACTAAAGACAAAACTGTTTGCAAAGGAAAAAGATGACTGGTGCCACCTAGTGGCAAAACACTCAATTGGAGGATGTTGCATCGCCGTTGCTTAAATCTATTTTAGCCAAGAAGAAATTAAAAAAATTCCTTCTTACGTCCAATCACTGTTTTTACAAATATAAATAAATTGGTATTCATCTTGTAATACACTGTCAGCTGTTCTTTCTAAAACTTAATTATATGTGACAAAAAATACAAAAATATTCCCAATTTCTCCTTTATGTGAATACTATGTTGGGAAAAAGTAATCAAAAGTCATTTATTTTGATCATAATGGGCTGTTTTGCAATGTCTGGAACTTTTTATTCAGCCTCGTAATATTTCAATAAATAAAAGTGTTTAGTTCAAATTTCTTCAGATGTAGGAAGAAAGTAGTTGTGGCTGAAAACAACAAACAAGGACTGAAAAATTCACAAACAGGTTATTTTCTCCCAATCAGTGTTTTATTGTTCCATAACATACAATAGAAGTGATATAAATATAAATATTGTTATAACTGTAATGTGTTTACTTCAAAAAGGACATGACAGATATGCAATTATGAGTTTTATGTTACCTTCAGACCACTTTCAGTGCAGTTAAATAACACAGTTGTATTTATTTCATTTCTGTCAACTTTCGACATTTTAAACAATAAATAACAGAGTAAAAAAATAAAACAAAGCCTGCTTTTTAAAACATATTAAATATAACAGTTCAAAAATGCATTACAAACATTGCAACGGTTCTTTAACCATTATCATGAGATCTGTTTTCGATTCTTAAAAAGGAAAATTAGATATTTATCAAGCTAAAAAATGAAAGACTTCTGCACTGTATTGTGCAGATATCTAAGATAAATGCCCATATTTTATAGTCATTAAATTAATCTAAACATCACAGTGTGCATGAAGCAATGAACCAGCTGCGGTTCAGTGTATCTGGACCTCAATCCCGTAAAGATCCCATGAACTCTTCTTTCTTCCTTCTTCCTTTACAATTAATCCATTTTAGCACATTCAGCACAACTTTAGAGACTAGATGCTTCATTTGTGACAGACAGGACAAATGTCTGGGTCCTTTATAATGTTTAACTTGTTTCAGGAAGTGTTGAACTCTATGTTTAATGAGAAGGCTTTAAGATGCAATATGAGCTCATTAATGAAGCTCATTATTCTCAAATTTTAGACCAAACAGGCTCTGGAAAATAAGTACAGCACCCTCTGCATTACAAATTCTTAGGAGTAGGGGTGCCAGTAAATGAGGAGGGTGCTAAAGCATTTCATAAAAGGTCAAATAAGGAGTCTGATCAGATAATATTTTAATTTCTGACGACTTAAATTTTGTGGGGATTAAACATAAATACATGTGACAAGTGTGCCTAATAGTGTTTTTTTTTAAATAAAAATACAGGCTACATTTTAAGTTTGAATTATATTCTGCTGCGTGTGAAGCATTAGCTAAACTATAAGAGTTTAAACACTTCCTGAATGTCTGCGGCCTCTACTTGTTCTGTAAAGGAAGACGAGTGCTCATCGGACTGAACTTAAACATTTACGTGTCGGACTCTTAAACGCACGTCTGACTTTCCAAGAACAAACCGGGCCTCCTTTGGGTTGAGGATGAGCATGCAGCTTGGAAAACTGTACAGATTTCTGAATGGAATTCAGCACAATAACTATGTAAAAGTTTAAGTTTAAAAAATAGGACAGTACACTGAAAAGGTATGAGTTTTCAAGTGAATGAGAGCAGCATGAGTGTTTCTGTTTTCACATGCTCCGTGGTCTGTCCTCACAGCCAGAGACATGCAGCAGAGGAGTTCAGGCCCTAAAACTAACGTTGAGTTTCTAATTAGACTTGGACTAAATGCTCCTTGGCATTAAATAATAAAAATATTTTAAAAATCAACCGCGTACCATCGGCAGAACTCTTCCTCTTTACATCTCTGGTCCTGTGGTGTAAGAAGCAGACCACAGGAAAAACAGTAGCTTCATATGTTGTAAATAGTGGAGTAATAAAAATACAAGGGGCGCTTGGTTCGGCTTGTCTGCGTGTTTCTCCTCCGGAGACTGTTGTGGTGTCAGAAGCTGTAAACCAAGCCCCCCTCGGTTAGCTCGGATGTTTGAAAATGACCTTCATACACGTACTGTATGTACACAGTCAAAGCACCGGGACAGTGAGCTAAAGTTAAGGTTTTATTTTGTCGTTCTTGCTGGTGGTGTCGTAATTGTTACAGCAGAGGCCAAAAAGCTCAACCAGAGCCAACATGGATGGCAAGTGCATGAAGATGCACATGAGCATAAAGGCAGGCAGATCCCAATCCACTGAGTTAAAAATCATGTCAAAAACCAGATCAATCACTGGTTTTGGCAGAAATAATATTACTACACGGCAAATAATTTACTAGTAGGTGTAGCAGAGTAATATCCTTAAAACCGTTTAAGGATGAAGGCAACAAACGCTGTACATGTTGAGTAAAATGGGTTGTTCCAGACACTGCTCAGAAAACCGAATCATATAAGGAAGAGCAAAAAGTGATCAGCTGCTCAAAAAATCATCTAAGATGCTTTAAAATGGAAACCAAAACCAGAAATATGATAAACCGCTGTTCCAATGGATCAAGTGCTAAAGACAAAACGAGTGATCAGCTCCAGGGTGATTCAGGAAGCTCTACAGTCACCTGTGAGAAAATGCGTGGGCGAAGCCAGGAAGACAAGGCTTTATCGTATGGGAATCTATCTCACACTATGGTGTAAAGCCTATTTATCCCATTCCAGGGATTATAGATCAGTTTCAAATAATCAAGAAACTCACGGAGGCCACGTCATCCAATGCTAAAGAGGATGTGTCCTTAAAACTAGTGGGTCAAGAAGATAATGACCAGAAATGCACCAGTAAGAGAGCAGCATTTTGTTTCTAGACCAGCAGGTTTTTAGTTTTCAACTGGGAATCAAATGTTTAGGAGGTATGTACCAATCTTTTACCCTATTTAACATATGAAAGAGCCAGCTTTACTACGCAATTGGAGCAAAATTAAAAATTGTTTTGTTCTAATTGTTTTCGTTATTGCAAGTAAAATAAAATTAAAGTGCTCTGAGCTTTTGCTGCCTTTCAGATTTAAACTGCCCCAAACCTAAGTGTAACCCATAAAAACTGTGAAATTAAATAAAAGCATTGAAAAACTTTCGGTTTGATGTTCCTTACAGAAATTAATCTTGCAGATATTGAAATTCAGACCTTTACATACACTAAGATTACTGTCCCTTTAAACGATTTGGGAAAGCCAAGATGATGAAGGCTTTGTAAGCTTCTGATAAGTTAATTTACATTCCAATTAACTCTGGAGTTAAATGAAAGGACACCTGCTGATGTGTATAAAGGCAACACCTCAAACAAACAGCTTTCTTGAGGAACATCATGGAAAAGTCAAACGAAATCAGCCAAGATATCAAAAAGACTATGGATCTCCATAAATCTACAACTTCTAGATGCCTAAATATGTAGAGTTCATCTAAAACAATTATACGCAGTTACTGTATAAACATCATGGGGATGTCCAGCCATCATACTGTTCAGGAAGATGTTTTCTGTGTTCCAGAGATGAACATGTCTTGGTGTGAAATGTGTGAATCAACACCAGAATTAAAGCAAAATGCCTTGTGAAGATACTGACTGAAACCGGTAAGAGTTAAAAGGTCCGGCATGTACTGAAAGGTCGCTCAGAAGTCATCATTCCAAAAGCAACATGAAAAGCCAGATTACAGTCTGCTAATGCACTCAGGGTCAAATAACCTTTATTTCTGGAGACATGTCCTGCGCTCTAATCAAGCTAAAGTTGATATGCTAGGCCACAATGACCATGGGTACGTTTGGAAGTGAAAGAAGGAAGCTTGCAAAGCTTGAGCACAACATCCGGTGGTTGCACCATCTCAAAATGTAGCTCAAAATGTGTGCGAGAGCAAGACGACCTTCTTATTCTGTTAGGAGGACTGGGCCAAAATTTCAGCTATTTATTGTAAAAGAATTGGGGTAAAATACCAAAAATAAAAGATTATTCCACCAAATACTAAAGAAATGGATGTAAACCTTTGAATCTGAACAAAAAAAAGTCCCATTATTTCTGCTATTTTAGAAGTAAAAATAGAGTTATTAAACCTAACTGACCTAAAACAGCTAAAGGTTTTTTTTCTAATTTAATGTCAGACAGAAAGGAAACAAAAAAAATATCCGGTTTCAACAGACACCTCATTGTTAAGTAATGTTTTGTATCCCCTCTCCTCAAGCTATTGTGAACTTTTAATAATGATGAAGCACTGGGAAGTCCATCATCTTCTAGCTCACCATGTATGGAAGCCCTAAGATAGAAGTCACACTGGAAGCATGAAATGCTGCAATCAGGACTGGATGTCTGATATCTCAATCCATCGAATGAGTCGAATCGTGCCGTTTGATCACCGTCAAACTTTAGCTCTCTGTCCCATTACTTTTTTTTTGACAGAACTGGGGTATTTTTTGCCAGTCAGAAAGAGAAGTACAGGGAGTACAAGTCTTCCTCTTTTAGAACGTATTCTTTCCCTTTTTCTGCCTCGATCCCCCTGGAGTCTGATGGTGTGGGAGCGCTGGCTTCAGGAAGGCTGAGGGAAATAAAGAAACATAACAGCTTTTAAATGAAGAGAAGGAAACGACAGAGAGAACATAAAATAATAGTTATTGGCTCGTGTGCTGAACCAGTGACAGAGTATAATGATGGGGGATCCAGGGAGGGCTTGAGATGGATAAATGGCCCAAAAACAAAGCAGATCAACGTTCCTGAACAAATCCTCGGGTTTTACACCAACTCCTTGATTTAGCTGCATTTATTCCCCCCTGGTGGCAAACCTTCCAGTTATCAGCTATTTCTAAGCAGCACTCCTTCATTGTGTCCGCTGAAAACAGAGGCAGCAGCAGTTCTTTCTTTCTTTCTTTCTTTCTTTTTCTTTCTTTCTTTCTCTCTCTCTTTCTTTCTCTCTTTCTTTCTCTCTTTCTTTCTTTCTTTCTTTCTTTCTTTCTTTCTTTCTTTCCACTCCTAAGTTGCCCCAGTTTCTCTTTTAGGTCCCACTGAGACTGATTTGAACTTGCAAAGTTTTGAGTTTTTCACCTATCTTCTCTTGTATTTATTTGCCACCAGCAACAAATGGAAGGTGAAATGGAGGGAAATGAAAAATGGGATGTTCAGGCACAGTGGACCAAAAAATGGATTATGCATTAATTATTTTTGTGTATTGACCCTGATCTAATGAAGTCAGGCTGCAAAGACTGCAGCGTTGTGTGAAATGAGTCGATCAGAGCCAGGCTCCGTGATGGCTCCAGGCCAAAATTAAAATTCCAATTTAAATCCCGCCTGGCTCATATTTAGTTTTGCCACACTCTTTAACACTCAGTGCGAACACAAGGACTACATTTGACCTAAAATCTAGTTTTAACACTTTATAACTTTAAAATCTCAACTTCACAATAATGATAATGAAAACTGAAAGTCCTCATGTGGAACAATTTTAAGCTTTGAAACTTGCACAAATGAGGGTCAATGTCTTAAAATTATTCATGCCTTTTGGATTTTTTTTTTACATTTTTCACTAACTAACATTTTTATGTATTTTATTAGGATTCTACATGACAGACCAACACAGTCATTCACAATTTGCAGACGGACCGACGGATGGATAATCAATAAACACAGATGGTTGTATGATGGATGGATGGATGATGAACAGACAGTTGGATGATGGATGACAAACAGATGGTTGTATGATGGATGGATGAGAAACAGATAGTTGGACGATGGATGGATGGATAGATGATGGATGGATGATGAACAGATGGTTGGATGATGGATAGAACACAAACAGATGGTTGGATGTTGGATGGAAAAAGTAAAGTTAAAAAACGTGGAAGATCTCAGGAGGTATGAATTCTTTGTTCAATACAATAAACCCATAAGCTGCATCTATCAGGGCTGAGGGAGTGTTTGGGGACTGAAGAAAGAATAAAACCAACAAGTCATTTAACAAATACAGGTGAGGGTGCAGCAAATGTGAACACATTATCTGTTTGCAGTGAAATCAAAGTTAACTGTTGCAGCGGCGGCGGGAACTCACATCATTTCTCACCTCCCACAGCTCTGCAGGCCCTTATGCTGCACAAGAGGATCCTGAGGAGCATGAGGAGGAGCAAGGCTTGGCATGGGATGGTGTGGGGGATGAGGAAGAGGAGGATGCTGAGGTAGAGGAGAAGAAGAAGAAGCAAAGGGGCTGAACAGTGGCAGGACTTTCTTATGTCTTGGGAGGGACCTCTGGAGGGGGGAGTGAGGAAGCGCAAAGCGGCCTCCTGGTCCTACCTCCTCCGCCTCCCGCCCTCCCTCCTCCTGGCCTTCGTGGCTCATGGTGGGAGGGCTGACGAATCGGAGAGCTGAATGGCTAGGAAAGCTGATGAGGCGCTGATCTGATTGGCTGCTTGTTTTTGACTACAGACACACAGAAAGGCAAGACATGAATGCTTGCTACCTCTAGCTGATTTGGAGTAAAGGATGATGTGAATGGATTTAACAGCAAAACATTTGTGGTTTAAACAGAAGCTCCAGTCTGATCTCAGCTGAATCTTCTCATTAAATAAGCATAGGTGGGATATTTCTCTGTTCTTCTAATGCTTTCTAAAGCCTCAGGCAAACTCACAGCCCTGTTCCTCTTTGCTTGTATCTGTTATGACTCAGTGCACATGTTCTACAAAGATACTCTGGTATTCATGGGCGATACTTAAAACATGAGCAGATGGATGGATGGATGGATGTACAAGTTCTGATCTTATTCTGCTGCATTTTTTTCCAGAGGAACACGAGGACTTGTCAGATGTCCAGCATTGAACAAGAAAACAAAAACAGTGCAAAACTGTGAATGAATAAATGTCCTAAACTCTGGAAAAAAGCAGAGTTAAATAATCACAGGAAAAAAATATTGTCAGCCTCTCAACAAAACACTGTCGACTACTACAGTCATCCATTATCTACTATGCTTTAAACATCACAAGGAAATGAGTGGTGTTCTCTGCTTTGAGATGTTGGAGGTATGTTTGCTGGATGTGCTCACTAACAGATCTCAGACCAGCTTAAATCCAGAGTTTCTCCTCAGATTTCATGTCAAAATTCCACAATTTTCCAAATTTTAATTTCCAGAGATTCGGAGAACAATTTTTGATACATGTTTAAGGCATAAACACAAAACTAAATATGAATTTAAAGCACATATTTCTACTGTGTCAGGCATTAAGTATAGAAACTGCAAAAATGGATGAATGGATGGATGGATGGATGGATGGATGGATGGATGGATGAGCGGACAGACAGATGGATTGGTGGTTAGACAAATATATACATGGATGGATGAATGGATGGCAAAAAAGGATGGTTGAGGAATAAACTGATAGAAATAAGACAAACAGATGGATGATGACTGGATAGGTGGATGCATGAATCGATGGATGGATGGATGCCTAGATAAATTGATGCATAGATGGATAGGTGGATGCATCGATGGATGCATGCATGAATGGTAGGACTAAGGAGTGAATGAATGCATGGATGGAGGGATGGACAGATAGGTGTGTGGATGGTTGGATGCATGGATGGATGGATAAATAGATTGGCCAACAAATAAATTCCACACTTTTCAGACAGCTTATGGACCTCATAATGTAATAAAAGGACAAATGTTGCAGATTTTTAAAAGCAGTTTAGGTTTATAACTTCTCAGACTCTGGTCACCTTCAGCTCCGAGTAACTTACTGATTCTGTTCAATTCAATCTTTTAACCATCATGACCCACATGTCCCATGTCGGTGAGGGTGGCGGAGGTAGATGTAGAATGTGTCTGACTATGATGATCCATTCCCCAGCTGCTTCTAGTGGAAGTTGAAGTAGAAGATTCAAATTGAAGAAGCTGTTGGAGATGATCCTCGGCTCTCCAGCAGGGCTGCCACTTTACTGCAGTTAATTCAGTCCTCTAAGGTGATGCAAGGCCCTCCAACATCTGCTCTGTTTCAGCTTGGCGTACTATAAAATTTATCCAGTTCCTCTTCATCTCATTAGCTCCGTGTAATTGAAAGAGGCAGCACAAGATTTTTACCTTCTGCCATCTGTGATGCGCTCAACACTTAGCTGCCGAACAGTAAGAAACACCATAAAGGGATGAATTAATTATCTTTCTCTAATGCATCATAGTAGGCTCATTTATAATAGTATGGTGGGTTTGTCATTTTTTTCCTTAAAGACATATTTGCTGCGTCGATGAACTTTGACTTCAGACCCGCTATAAAATCCCAACAAAAATGAAAACAAAACCTTTAACATCAGAAATTTAATGTCTATTAAATTATGTAAGCAGGTGCTGCCTAGATATACTTTCTATCCAAACCTTGAAATTCTCTTCATTCAGACGATGCATTTAAGATATGTTCTTGTTCTTGTCTGTATGAAAGGTCAATAAACAAGAGCAACTCAAACTAAAGTATAAATGAATGTCAGTATGAATGCAGCGGTTTTGTTTCTGACCCCAGAGGTTTGTTAGAGAACATTAGTGAACAAACCGCATCAAGAAGACCAAGTTTAAAACTGGGTTAGGTTATTAAACAATATCCAAAGGTGTAAACACAGAGCTCTGCCCAACCCATTTTTCAGAAATTGAAAGAGAATGATGATGCAAACCCACCAAGACATGGCCATGAATGGCAACTCTGAGGGAGCTGGAGAGATCCACAGCTCATGTAGGTGAATCTGTTGATGTGACAACTACTGGGCAGTCCTGCACTCTACAAATCTGGCTTTTATGGAAGAGTGGGAAGAGGAAAGCCATTAGAAGAAGCTGTTTGTAACAATATTACCCTGAACATAACATGTTTTTCCTCAGCAGAGATATGCAAGTTGGATAAAGTTAATGTGAAGATGGACAAAGCTAAATACAGGGCAGTGCTGGGGAAAGAAATATTCATATCCCACAAAAGACTTCAGAGTGGATCAGAGGTTCACCTTCTAGCAGGACAATGACCCTGAGCATACAGCTGGAGCTGCAATGCAATGGTCCAGTCAAAGTAAAGACCTAAATCCGAATGGAAATCTGTGGCAAATCTTGAAAATTGACAGACGCTCTCCATCCAGCCTGACTGAACTTGAGCCATTTAGCAAAGAAGAGCAAAAATAGTTTTTTAGATGTTGAAAGCAGGTGGAGACTTACCCAGAACGACCAACAGGTGGTTCTACCATTTTCAGATTTTCTTTTTAAAAACTTTTCTAGAACGCGTATCATTTTCGTTCTACTTCTGTTTGACGTTGGTCCATCAAACAGTACCCCAGCAGAAACAAAAACATGAGATTTGAGAATGCAACGTGACAAAATGTGAAGGAGTATCAGTACCTTTTCAAAGTGCTTTGAAAAATATTCTTCAGAGAAGTAATTCGATTGAGCGGTGAGCTAAAAATGAATAAAAAATATACTCCTTTTGTCCAGCTTCAGCACTGAATGTGAAGAACTGGGTTTAACACCAATCAAATTACTTGTTAATATGGAGCGAGTCGCATGGATTACTGCGATAGATGCGTCCGTGTTGCTTGGGGGCAAGATAAAAACGAGCTGGCGGTGGGTAAGAAGAAGCTCTATTAACACCCAGAGCACTAACAGCGGATTCAGAAAGGAGTCTGTGTTACAAACAGACTGGGGAGTTAGCCGGGATGGCAAAGAGAAAAGAGAGGGAACTCTTAGGGCATCTAGGGTGATGGAGGGCTGACGATCTGAGAATACAGGAGCTTGTGACATGACAGGAACAATGTTTGAGCATATAAGAGGTGTGTGGGTGGGTCTTCCTTTTAAGGCCAATCTCTGTGCTAACCTGACCACTACCTGACAAAAACACCTGAAACTGAAGGAACTACTGTTACTCTTCAGTTACTCCTATGTGCAGCACCTCATTACACAACTATCATCTTCATCTGCAAACATTGCTTCAGAAAGAAAGAAACCAATATGCAAACTCAGCAGAAAAAAACTTTAGATTTCTGTCTTTGTAGAGCCTCACAGAACTTATGAAGAGCCTGTTTGTTCTAAATGATATTGTCACATAAATCAGGATGAAACAAGCTCTTAATATTTCCTTGCTGTTGCAAGGAGGCTGCTACCTACCACTGCAACTCTCTTACAGCTTCATCAAGTTGCTAAAATCAGAGATTCTCTAATTCTCCACATTTAGCTTTGGGGGTGTAGTTGAGAAAAAGGAGAATGCAGATGTTATTTAATACGAACAGCCCACAGAGTGAGGAGGATGGAAAATGAGAAGATGATGAGCTGATGCTGTGACTTGAAATCGAGCGTTATTGTTTCTGAATGGCATCGGCTGTGACAGCTGTGTGCAAACACATAAAAGGATGATGAGCAGCTCTGTAAGCAGATAACAGACCTCATGACAAACGTGATGTAACAATGTGTGCAGGCTTCACAAAGGCTGCGGGATTCGAAGCAAAACAAAATCAATTTGTGCTTCATAGTGAAGACAACCTGCAGGATCAGACGCATAAAAGCAAGAAATAAATGTTCCACTTTTCTAACAGTGTAGGAGACTAATGCTCTAGCTGTTTCCTGTTTTGTGCAGATCAATTTCAATATAATACAGAAGCATAATCAATGTAGATAAACTATTATTCTTGCTCCCCTTATTCAGTGCAGATCAATGGTGGGTAATTATGCTAAGATGCATGGTGACTGCCTTGGTTCTGTATGATGGAAGGGTTTCTTGGGGGACTGCTAGATAAACGAAGCACAGAAAGCAAGGAAATATGCATTCAGTTGATTTGTAACAAAGTTTCTTTGCAATAAATCTTAAACCATTGGAAAATTTGTTTAATTCCCTTTAAATCGTGCCACATTTATAAGAAGGGTGCATCTGTGGGCTGAGCTGCAGAGATGTGTTATTGGGTTGCAACCATGAAAGAAATGCCAACCCTGCTCTGCCAGTGCTTAGGAGGTTATTGTTTGGTGTCACGTTCTGCATTGGATGATTAACGTTTGAATGGGCCTCAGTAGTGTGTGGGGTAACTGTGCACAACAGCCCTGCTCCTCCTCTTCAGAAAAATCACTACCTTGGTCAAATACTGCCATGGGATGGCATCTCATTCTCGATCAAGCAGCTCAAAACAAGAGTCAACCGCAGAGTAACCTGTTTAACATCAGGCAGAGAAGATCTGGCAAATTTTTAAGGCATGTTACCCACTTACTCAGCAGTTTTGCTCAGCCTATAAATGCCTTTTTCTTGCAAAAGTGACCCCATATGAGAGACAATTAACAGGCCTTTCAGCTGTAGAAGCTTTATTTCCAAGAAGCAACAGGTATAGCAAAAGAGAATAAAATGTATTTCCTTACTTTTTGTGCTAAACTTATGTTGTTGCATCTCTGACATACAATTAAATTTGCAGTGAACTGAAACTGCTTGACGGATGGATGGATGGATGTGCATTAGGTTAAAAGTCAGTAATTTAGCACAAATCAGGGCTATTTACAGGAGAACATCGGCAACTTCAATCTAGCAACAGTGACATCAAAATGCACGCCTTATATTTGTGCTGAAGTATCATGTAGTATATTGTACCACATCCAAATCAAGTGTGCTGCAAAAACAGTGCAAGCAAAAAGCAACTTGTAGCAGTCAGAAACTCTATAAACTTCTAATTTTATAGGTCTTAAATAAATGATCGTTTAGTGTTCTGTTAATATTTTATAACACATATGTCAAAAAGGCTAAAACCTAAAAAACCTTTACCATCTTCAGGGGTTTAATGGTTTAAATTGTAAAAGTAACTGTGGCCTAACATGATTTGTATTCATACCTCTTAATTCGTTTTTTTCAGAGAGTGCACTTTTTAAAAGAAATGTAAATTGGTGATAATATGGTAAATTAAACATTGCCTTCTTTTTTCTCCCCCTAATGAGTCATATTACAGCAAAGTGTTTGCTTCAGAAGCCTGACCCCTAGACATGGGCTGCTTACAGGTATCAATTAAAGTCATTTTAATTACATGAATAAATTACAATCAATAAAAGAATTGCACAGCTTAAAAGTCATGTTGTTTGTGGAAACAGTGTGTTTACACATGAAAACCCTAACACGATTTATTTTTTTTGCTATAATCTCGCTGTGACTGAAAATAACAAGGTTTGCTTCTTCAAAAAAGAGCAGTGAAGTTGTGATGAAAATGAATCACAGCAAGTACAGACATGCCCACTTTCCATATATCTGTTACGTATAGTTAGTATAAAAAAGCTCAACTTTTTTCTATTTAGAAAGCCTGTAACACTATGGTCTTCTCATACTTAATTTAAAATTTTCTTCAACTACTCGGAGAATGCTAACTCCACACCTTTCCATCATTTTTAAAACTGTAAAGAAACCCTGGAGTTGCAAGTCTTCAGAGAGTTTTCTTTGTGATATTCCTTTGATTTCCAACGGGTGAAGGCGAAGAGGACACTCACCTTGATAAGAGGGTTGATGACACCAACGTTGGCACTGGAATTGAAGACCTTGTTGAAGCCTGTCTCTCTGTTCACCAACTCCAGCTGGTAGAACTTCTTGTCATCCTATAACAACAGGCTGAAGTGACGATGCGTCCCAACTCTAATGACCATTAATTAGTCTTTACTCTTTAAAAAGGCTGGAAAAAACTGTGCATGGTCGCTGAGACAACTAAATGGTAAAGTCTTCCACCTGTACCTAAGCTTCCTAAGCATTTTAATTTTCTAAAATTCAGACACAAACTGTTGATTTATTTTGTTTTAATAACATTCTAGACATCTTTAATTCACAAAACGTCCAAGTTGAGTTTAATTATCCATTTGTCCACTTGAACCCTAATCAAAGTGATATCAGAGACCTAAAAACCAGAAAAATTGTGTAAACGACATGAATCATATTTAAGAGCCCAAAACACACAGATCTATAAAAGTTGAAATTATGAAACATAAATAAATCATTGTCTGCCTTTTCAAAACAGGAAAGCACTACCATATATGGATGATGACAGCATTTAGTGCTGCTTGAAGATGTCATACAAACCTGATTATTTTAATAACAAAACAACCCAAAACATGTCAAATTCATATATGATCAGTTATTTTTGATGCAAAAAAAGTACATAGCGAGCACTTTTGCTAAAAAGATAAACACAGTCTCCCTGTTGGAAACAGAGTTATTTAACAACTGCAATCCTTAGGTAAAGGGAAGGAAGAACCCAAAGCTGAGATAAGAGGACACAACACAGGTCATATGGCTTGAACAGATTGATCAAGCAGGGAGTCAATAGCCAGACCACCAAACCAAGCACTTCATGAGCATAATGTTAATCAGGGAAGAAAATGCGTTTTAAATTATACCGTGCTGCGTTTTTGGCTGCCTTTTGCTTGCTTTTTAAAATTATGCTAAAATATATTTTTAGATTTTTCTCATTTTCAGAAAAATCTAAACTTTTTCTTAATTTCTGTACTTATCCAGAAAATGTCAGAAGCAAATGTAAAACTTTTCCAGACTTTTCAAGACTGAGTAGGAGTTACAATGTCTACTCACAACCAGTTTTTTGACCAGAACTTCTCTTTCAGTGACCATTTCTCTGAGCTCTGCTATCAGATGCAGATCTTCTGGTCGGCTTTCTCGGTTTCTTAACTTCTCCTCCGTACCCTCCAACCTGCGAACAAAGACAGAAAAAGGTAGAAATTGCAGGGAAGTGTGTATTTTCCCACCACGACGGAGGAGAGTTATCGTGACTCACAGGATCTGCAGAGCAGAAATCTTGTCTTTCAGCACCTCCTGAGCCTTGTTGAAGTCAGCCAGCATAATCTGCATCTCTCTGTGATGAACTACTTTTAGCTCATCCAGATCCCTGTCGTGCCTCTTTATGAGGTCTTGTTCATGAGCTCTGTGGTAGAGGCAGATACAATTTAGCATTAGCCCAAAAGATAAGGTGCAGATTTGCTCAAGCGTCAAATAATAATTCAAGATTATACTTCATAATGGGGATTTATGTACCATTATGATATTTTAGTCAGTGTAATTTAACTAAATTCCAGCAAGGGACCCATTAACACATTTATTTAATCTTACTGGGGAACAACAGATGCGTAGCTGTAAACTGAATTTGTCTGGAAGCTACTGTAAAGTAAGAGCTGGAGCGACTTTAGACCCTCAAAGCTTAAAGAAATGGTAACCATGGCTACTGTGTCAGGGTATTAATTTGTCTGTCTGCAATTTAAGTAAAAAAAGTGTAGTTACATATAGCAGAAGAGGTAGAAGTCCTGAAGGCAGGGTAATAACACAGGCTGCTCAGCATCGCTTGGCTACTGGATAACCATTAGTGTCTGAAAACTCTTTAAATAACTGTTTTTATAGTGAATCAGTGCGGTTCTGCTTTTAGAGCAGCAATCATCAACCTCTGCAGAATATAAGCTAATAGAAAAGAGTATTCATATACACAAGCACCATTTAGTGCTTAAGAATGGGTAATATCCTTTTAACATATTAATTTCTTCCTTCTCATACTCAATTTAACCTGTGGAGGGTTTTAAGGTGAGCCTGCAGCTTTGCACACATTGCTTAAATCATTTCAGGAAATTGTGCGCTGGATTGTGAAGCTATTTCCAGCATATCTTAATTTTTTCAGTCTATTTGTTGAAAGGCTGGAGTAATTCTACCAAGTCATGATAAAAGTCTCATCAGGCACTAGAAATAACATCAGTAGCCTGTTCTCCTGCTTACATTTGCTTCATAAAAGTTGAAAAGAAACCCAGCTTTCATTTCTTTCTTTTCCTGTTGCCCACAACCTCCAACAAGCAGTGAACCCAAAATTGAGGCACGTTTTGAACTGTGACTTATGTAAATGTTATGCTCCATGAGAAAGTAAAGATTAATGTCTACACCACAGGATTGTTGCTTGTCTTTTACATTGAGGGTGCCCAGCTCCTTTACTTTGTGGTAATTAAGACCTGCAGTTTCAAAGCATGGACACTTCTCTGGATCCTGTGTTTAATCATATGTTCTTCACATCCTTATTCCTCTGTCAGGTCAGTTATTGCTGAGTCCCTCTTCAGCTAGTATGAAGTACATAATGTATAACACCAAGTATTAGATAGCCAACTTTAAGGGGGACTTGCAGGAGTTTCTACCTTATCTGATGGTTGGCTTCACTGCGCACTCGCAGCACCTCTTTGCCTTTCAGCTCCAGCTCTCTGGTCAGAGTGTCGATAGTCTCGTTAAGAGAGTGGATTTCATGGTCCAGATCGGTGATGCGGTTGCTACGGGAAGACAACTCTGCTTGAAGGTCGGAGATGCGAACCAGAAGTTCTTGTTCCTGAAAAGTAAATGAACAGATTGATCACGCTAACACAAGGAAAGAGACCACTTACATATGTTCCAAGCATCAATGACTTTTTGAAGTCACGAGGTTATGAGAGAAAGGTTTACAGATCAGAGTTACCTGCTGGTGGCTGTGTTCCATTGCTTTGTCCAGTTCCCTTTTAGCTGCACTCTTTTCTTTGAGGTGGATCTGTTTCAAATGTTCGATGGCCGTGGCGTGGAGGTGGTTCAGTTCTGCTCGAAGAGACGCTGCCAGGCCAAAGCAACAGAAAAAGTCAAGGATCAAACAATCCAAGGGTTTCTGAAAATTAGCTGCTTTAAAAGATCTCAGTGTTCTTAACGCATTCGTTCTCATTGGCTATGAAATCAAATCTGTGTTGTAACTTAAAAGTAAAAAATATTTCATCTGAAGAATGAATTCTAACTTTCCAGGAAAAGACCCGATTTCTCCAATACTTAAAGAGTAATATTTATTCAAACAAATAACACGGAAAATCTAAACATTTAACACGAATAAATGAATCTCTATCCCCTACTGATGAACTCAACCTAAAGAAAATAAGACACAAACATCTAATATACAAGACAAGCCATTTTACTTCTGAGCTACACATGATTTATTAGGAAAGCTTTAAGTAAGAAAACACTCTTTTTTAGTAGCATTAAAACATTAAAGCTGAAGACACTTACATATGGAACATTGTGATTTCCAAACCCTTGATCCCAACATACATGGTCTATTCAAATCAGGATTGCATCAAATGCATCACAAGCAAAGTTAAAAAAGAAAAGTTGGCAAAAACTCAAAAGAGAGCAAGACATTCAGCAGATCACTGTACTGCATAGTTCCTCTGGTTTATTATAATGGAACAGACTGAGTTTGTAAATGTTAGCAACCTTTTGCAATCCTAACCTGAGTTAGGGTATGTTCCTGATGGATTCAACTTGGACCAGTGACAATTTTATTATGCTAGCCGCACCAACTCCATTATTACTAAAACAAGATGATTAAGCCAGTTTTATTTATTTTAAAATATGAGTAAAACCCTGTTTTACAATGACTGCTATCTCACACAGCAGCATGACGTTACCTCTGCTCCAAATATTAATAATGGATGCTTCTTATGGCATAAAGGCTTCAAAAAACATTTAATACTCTTCTTATATCTTGATATATTATACCTCATAAAGAATATCAGAATTGGCTAAATTTGGTATCGCCTGCTTAAAAGTAAAAAATCAGCCACAAAGTTCTGACGGTGAAGCTCTACAAAAGATGCCCAAACAGGTCTAGCATGCTTGCTCACGCCGTTTCCTGTTAATAGCATGACATGACTAGAATTAGAACAATAAAACACTGTTAGTTATGTAATGTAATGTAATTTAGCTCTATGCTAATAATGGTGAAAAAAACCAAAAGCCATATATTGCAATGCAATTTTGATAGATGTTGAAGTAAAGCTCTGTTTTAACATTTTGGACCCAATGAAGACCAACTTTTTCTATTTATCTGTGTAAGTTTCCAAAACCATTTAACTTTTGCAGTGAGTCAGCTCATAACCAGTTGTGATCTCCTTCAGAAATAGCAGTGGAGAAGGGAAAA